>LS581125.1:0-12350 GCA_900490775.1 Pristionchus maxplancki
CTTGCTGAATTTTTTTGTAAAAAGTTATTTTCAGTATTAAAATGTTCTGATTGAGCTCACAATGATCAATACTTTCAGTAGATCGATAGTTAGAACGATTGAGTTCATCGACAATTCGGAGTAGCTACAAATAACCGGCAGAAATTCGCGAGAAGCAAACCATCGCGGTTGCTAAAAACATCTTATTTTCGAAAATAATTTTAATAATAACCTTCGAATCCTGTGCGTCAAACTGTAGATCTCTTGTATCGTTCAAACTAAATTTCGTGAGAAATTCATGGTCGAAAATGGCTCTCAATCGAGCATTGGCTTTGCATTTCCACGTGATGTTGAGCTGAGTTATCTTCGAGTACAGGATGAACGTTGGGAGGCTGCAATAGGTGAGGTCCTCAACTATCTCCATTTCGCACACTCTCTCGCTTCTCTGACAGGCGAGAGAAAGCGCAAAGTGGAGAGACGAGAGAATTAATACCTCGACGGCTGATCAGTTGTGATGTACTCCAGCGATAGGACGGACGGGAAGTTTCCGAGAAATATACTTTTCAGGCGCTTGAGAAGGGCCTCGTCGGCATGCAGCTATAAATTAAAATAGAAAACAAAATAAAAAATAATTTTAAAAAATATCCAAAAGATCACCTGATGAATAACTAGTCTGTAGGGATAAAATCGCGACTGGAGTTTCTCAAGAGCAGTGAACAAACCCTCAGGAACGTCACTACTGTTAGCTTCGTCAGGAATCTGAAAATGACAATTTTAAAACACCTTGAATGATCTAGAGAATGGCTTACAGGAAACAGATCCGACGGTGCATCGTCGTATCTTCCATTGTCGAAAATAATTCTTGAATTGTTGGTTTCCAACTTCACTTGGAGAGTGAAACGACCGGACACCTCAACAATAAAACAATCGAATTATTGTCGTATCGGTATCTTTATTTCATGAGGTTTCTTACTGGCTACCCCTATGCATACCTGTTTGATGATAAATTGGCTGACGGGCTTCTTGTGTTTGACGCAGCCTTTATCGTTCGCGATATAATTCATCTTCTGACTGACGGTTTCCATTGTTTCGAAGCTGTCACTGCAAATAATGTTATTTTCGAAAATAATTGCTGAAATGATTGAACTAACGGATCGAGATAGCTGACGATAGAGAACAAACAGTCATCGGGAAGCTTGGAAATTAGATCCTGAATTTGAGTATTAGAATAAAAAAAATGTAAAATAATACATACCTGCTCACCCAACTCGGGACGCATCTCGAATAATTTCTGAGATTTGGTATTCATAATGGCACCAGACTGGGACATCTTGACCCTAACTCTGCACTATTATGGTCAGTAATTAAAAATGAATGAGACAATGCAATGCAAGAACAGTCGCTTATATAGCCGATGAAGTCCTAAAAAATTTCTTGAGGTTGCATAAGAGCGCACCCTCTGGCTAGAGATCTCGCCATCATCTGACCGCTAGTACGTAAGACCGTCAAGAAAATCTTGAAGAGTGAACCCTCTGGAAAGCGTTCTCGTCTAATAATGTGCCTTTTTTCCGGGACACGATAGTCTGTCAAGAAAATTGTCTCGGACATGTTGCGAACAAGAAACAATCACTGAGATGCAAGAAGGCTTTATTGTGATATCCAACAATCAAAATTAATTGGGTCGGAATCTCGGTTTACTTTTCCACTAAGGTACAGGCGTTCGATAAATGACAATATTGCGTTTCCTGGGTTGGTCTGGGGGGTTAAGTTGATGAATAAGAGATCTTCATCGCAAAGGGCCGAATGGAACACGTACAGGGTGATCCTTTTTAAAGTTGCACATGACGATTGATAACAATATGGGCAAAATCGAGGATGGTTGCTTCAAGGGTGGCGTCACCTCCAGCCAACGTGTCTGTTATATTTCGAAAACTAATCCTCACTACGGTCGTCTGCGCCCGTCGACGACGTCATTCTATCAACGAGAACGTCGCTTGCGAGAGTGTGATCTGAAACGAAGGTAATACGAATAATCACGAATAATTGTTAACCGAACCGAAATGCTATGCCGATGCCCTATAAAACAGCTGATACCAACCCAATTTTAGATCAACATTGGATGAGTAGATGCAGTAGTTCAAACCTTCAATCACTAAGAGGTTCTTGGTGTATCTTTTGAGTAATACATTTGAGAAATTATGTAGTATGAAATGCGCTCACCAACAATAAAACTGCTCTGCAATGAAGCGAGAGTCCTAGCGTAGATAGGGCAATCTGAGAGTACAGTAGAGTACGTGAGTACACACTTCGAAATTAATTTTAACAAAGCGGGAGCGAAACCACGAAGTGACCAGTGTGAACATCGAGGGAAACTGCGAACTAAACATGACGAACACACACTTGTTTTCGCCTGTCACGATAATAATTTTAAAATCGTAATCCACTGTTCAGTTGCTTACTCGTAAGCACGTTTTAGTGACTGTAAATGAAAATGAAGAATTGCCGGGCCACTCTTCACGAGCGAGCGACAAAATACGCTCATCTTTAGTAGAATTTCCCTTCACTTGCCAGCCCAAGGGGCTGGAAGAAGAGAGAGAGAGGATGGAGAGGAAGAGACGCCTGTTCTCCGTCTCTCGTTCGCCCGCCCGGTCATTCCGCGTAAACACGACAGCTGAGGGGGTGAGGGGGGAGAACGGGCCGGACGGAAAATATGAGTGAATTCTCGACGCTTCCACCGTATGAACGGGGGAAGGAGAAAGTGCGAGCGCCTCTTCTCTCCCCTCCCCTTCTTTCTCTGACTCGGAGAGAGAGAGAGAGGGGTCTTCTAGGCGCTTCTACAGTATGAAGGAGTGGGTAGAGCAGGAGAGAACGGAGAGCGGAAGGGAGCATTCAGAGGTCTTCTACCGTACTACAAGACAGGGGAGAGGGAGAAAGAGCCAGGGGGAGAAGGAAGGAGCGAAAAATAAGAGGAGAACATTGGTTCTTTTTTTCTTTTCTTCGGTTGAAGGGAGCAGGGAATGCCCAGTCGAGAGAACGGCCCAAGTGGGAAATCAAAGGGGGAAAGCTTTCCGATTTTAATTCTCGTTGAATGTTGATGTCAGTTTCAGAATTGAGAATAACAGAGATTCAGAATCATTCCGAGTTCAGAAATATATCAAATAACTATGTCTTGGACGAAGGCATGCCAGGGGGCACATACCTTTATTGCAGTCCGATGAACAAGCCAGGGGTTATTATTGAGATCGGAGGCATCCTCTTCATCTTTGATTCATTAGAGTGCAATTTGATTATTCAAATCTTTCCAATCAAAAACTATCAATTGACAGAAAGATAATGGATCAAACTCCCGTGAAGATGCGAAAATTGTTCGAGATGTCGTCTGAGATCGGAGAAAAGGTACAATTTCGAAATCATTTGTTATATTTTCAGTATTTCACTTCAGGATCTGTTCTCCACTCTTCCCGACGATTGCATGCTCTCTGTGTTCGACTATCTCGATCGGTTAATAATTTATTATCTCATTTTCTTCAAAAAAATAAACTTTTCAGTGACAGTTTCGAGACAATGGAAAGAGTAAGTCAGAAGATGAACAGTGTCGCTAAAAGTTGCGTCAAGCCAAAGAAATCATTTGACGAATTTATCTTATTCAAGGTAAGCAATTGATGAAATCTACCAATTATGTATTTTTTAGAGCAATGATCTCTTCACTCTATATGCCAGTCCAAATGATAAGAACAGTTCTTGTCTCGTTTATGAGACTTCTGTCAACGTTGTTGGAGTGAAAAGGATGATTCCGGCGTTGGAAGATGGATTTTTGCCTGTTAGATCGAGATTTAATTTTAGAAATTATGATTCGGTTTTCAGGAATCCTCTGATTCAGCCGAATCCTGCATTACCCCAGCGAATTATTTCTCTGCGATTGAATCCATTTCCGCGAAATGCGCTCCCGGAAAGCTGTTCATCTACGAGGTGAACTGAGATCTGATTGCATACAAAAATATTAAATTTTAAGCTTTACGTCGACGACTCCTTTCTCGCTCAACTCAAGACCGCCTTTCATGATGATTTGCCACCTAAATTGATGTTTCTGAGCATTTCGACTGATGAGGAGACAAAGTAAGTGTTATTCTCGTTTATGTCTCGTTATTTTGCCTTCCAGTTTCGCAGAATTCATCTTGGAATCAAAGATAAATGATCTCCACATCTCTTGGAGGGAATTCCCTTCTCATCGAATTCAGCAGCAATTCAATGAAGATTTCTTCTTGAGATTCTGTGATTTGAACGCTTCAAAAAATCGTCGCTTGGAAATTGACCTTCCTGGTGGCCAGGTGAGCGATACAAACCAATTTCGGATGCCATAAATCAATCGATCATCAGAACACCTGGACTCCAACGCGCGATGTTCTGCCTCTAATCTGTCGTTATTCCGAATTGACTATCCACACTATGATACTCCCAGTTGATTTGCTACCGGCACTAATCAATGTAAGTGCTTGGCTATTCCCTTTCAAACAGATTCTCTAATCTGAAATCGAGTTTCTCATTAATTGCAGATGTATTTCAACTCCATCGACCCTACTTCTGAAATTGCTTGCTGGACGTTCACTTTGAGTGCGCCAATTGACGTGAACGCGCTACAGATATTCAATATCGAACCGGTAAATTTAATTTCTCATTTCTTCAACTGACATTTAATATTTCAGTACTCCCTTGAAGAGGGGAGCGCAAAAGAACGCGAGAAACTGGATCTGTCTTCATTTCTCATAATTCGCAAGATGGACTGCTCTTTTCACTGTGAATTGCAGGCCTATGTTTCTGTGGATGGCTTTACTGTGCTTACGACCACATTTACTGACAAGAAAAGAGACGATTGAATCGATCGTTGAGCTTTTTTCATGTCTCCGTGCTGCTTTTTTTGTGATAAAATCGGTACTGCTTTGCCTTGTTTGCCAAACAGTATCGAAGAATATGCGACGTTGGCTTTGAGAATGTCGTCCGGGAATCGCGTCTGAAATTTTCACAGTTATTTCATCACATTTTTAGTTTGGACTGGTGAAAGAGAGTGAAGAGAGTCAGACCTCGCTAACCGAACTGATCAGGCATGTGCCGAAAAAAGGGAAGCAAAACTATGTAGATTATGATATTTTTGTCACCACATATTTCTCTTTTTCGGGAAATAACAAGACATGGAGCTGTTCATCCAAAATGCGATTTCTCGAATTTCTAGAAAAGATTCAAGAGGAACAATGGAGTAGCTATCCAATATTCGAGTAGTCTGCCGAGGAGAATGTGAGAAGATTCCGTATTTCACTTTGAAGCGTAATGAGGCAGACCGTTCAGTGGATCATTTATCAGTGGTAACTGAGAGAGAGATAGAGAAGAGAGACGGGGGCTCTAGGGGAGAAGAGATAACATCTATCGGACGATACACTGGGGAGGGGGACACAAAAGGTGGAATGGGCAACGAGTTCACTAGAGTACCTGTCGGGTGAAATAGGTTGAAGGTTCCTAGATACCCCTGGGTCGCCAGCCCCGTTGACGGCCTTTGATCTTAGCGCGTCTGTGACTAGGCAGTTCTAGTGCTCGAGGTGCAGGATGGGGTGGGGGGATCGTCCGTAGTCGAAGAGACGATCGAAGGAGCCATTGAAGATGAAGTAATGAAGACTAACAATTCGTAAAAGGGTCCTACAGACTAGAGCACGAAAATTGAACAGAACAACGACGTAGACAATGATGTTGATCCCTTGCCGTTCGGTAGTTGAAACTGGAATGGAAAAGAGAGGATGCATAGGCATCTTTGAAGAGTCAGAGATGGTTATCAGACCTCAACAGATGAATCAGAACCTTCAATAACTTATTTCGACGATCCCCAGATTGTTTGACATTAGCCGGGAGTTCATCGTCAGATGCATTCTCACTCTTATCAGAGACAGAAATCTCATCTCGAGATGATTCATCCTCATTTCTTCTCTCTTTATCAGATAACGCAGAGGGAGAAATGTGAAAAGAGTGAGATTTAGAAGAAGTTGAATCAGATGCTTCGCACTTTGATCTTCGACCTCTGTACCGAGATGAAGAACGAGAACGATCATTGTGAACCAAAGAGGGGCAGATTAATTTAGAATGGAGCCTCGAATTATCACAACGAGGGCATGGACCAATGTCACATTCCTTAGCAATGTGACCTTCACGAGAGCAGTTGACACAACGACCTTGTTTCATCAGACGTTGCTTCCGGTCATCTAGACGTCTGTACACTGGACAGAAAATGGAAGAATGGGTAGAGCAGAATGAATTGCAAAAGATACATGTCCGTCGGTTGGAAGAGTAGTCTGATGAATCAAGCTGATCCGATGGGGACGTTTGCACACTCACATGGTTCGTTGTGAAAGTAGGGGGTGCGGGAAGAGAGGGAGAATTCAATCTAGCAAGAAGTTCTTCTTGCTCCATGAGATATCTTTCAGAAAATGTAAGAAGGCGCGAGACAGACCACTTGGATCCAGATTGATCTCGAATCATAGCATTCGCGATTTTGGTTCGCAGTTTCAGATTGAACTTATTAGTAAGCAGATGCAGTACAGACTCGTTTGTAGATTCCTCGTATCCGTCAATGAGAGCGACGATCGCTTGGATTCGATCGACTGTATCTCTCAGAGAGATCAGATTGTCGGTGGCTTGAGACATTTCAGACAGTTCATTCACAAGATGATGAACAACAAGCTGTGACTTTCCGAAACGAGATTTTATATGCTCGTAAGCCTTCAGATAATGAGATGATCGAAACTTGGCGATGGATAGTTTCGCACGACCAGAAAGGGACTGTCGGAGAAGAATCATTTTCTCCTGATCTGGAATAGATCGATTGTGAACTGTGATGTCATAAACATCAATGAAATCATTCCACTTCAATGGATCACCTTCGAAAGTAGGGAGCGAAATTGTTGGGAACTTCGCATGGACTCCGTGATCAGACTTTGAAGTTGTAGAAGACTGATGAGAGTGAAGAGAGGGTTCAGGACAGGCTGGTTCAGAACAGATTGGAATGTACGAGGTACGAGGCGTACGATGAGATAGGTCGCTGAGCGTAGGTTGACGCTGTAATTTGACTCGCAGAATCAAATCGAGAAGAAGAGTGGACAGTGCTGTAGGAAGATGTCACTGTGGTAGTTGTTCCAGTGAATGCGGAAATTGTGGTCACAGAAGTGGGGCATAGATTCGAAGAGAAATGGTTCAGATTGGAGCTGATGAAATCAGGACCAAAGGGCACAGAAACAATCGGGAAAAGAGGTGAAGAACGATGCAACATGATGAGGCAAACAAATACAAGGGGTCACACAAACACAAACAAATATGCACGACAATCAAAGTAGGACGACAATTGGAGACAGTCAAACAATCAAACAAATGCGAAACAACGACAAGCAATCAAAATGTGGAAAGCGCTTCCACCAAAATAGCAACAAAATCACGACAACAAAATTAAAATCCGGGTCCGAATCCGAGACGATGCACCATATATCGATGTGTAGGTCCAACGACCGTTCAGTGGATCATTTATCAGTGGTAACTGAGAGAGAGATAGAGAAGAGAGACGGGGGCTCTAGGGGAGAAGAGATAACATCTATCGGACGATACAAGCCCCAAGTCTATTCGAAATAATCTTTTTTTTGTTCTGATCGATGTTGATCGATGTAGAATGAAATCGCTATTTCATTGCATTGTTTATCAAACGGTATCGAAGAATTTGCGAAGCTTCTCCAGAGCTTTGAGGATGTTGGCAGGGACTCGATCAAGGGCTTCAGATCGGATAGTTGTCACGTCTCTTTCTCTGCAATTCGCATGCTCTCGGTTACAACGAAAATGCTACTCACAGCCGCGCCACCAGCAGCTCCTCCCGCTCCACCCGCGCCGCCTTGACGCTTCTGGTATGCCTCAGCGTAGTCACGCCTCTTTCTCTGCAATTCGCATTGTATGAAGTAGTCCTGACAAATCGGCATTCGTCTCTCCTCATTTCGCGTGCTCTCTCGTCGTCTCTGTGAGAGATCATTCGAAACGAGAGAGGCGCGTGCCGCATTGTCATCACTAGTATGAAGTCATCTTATGCTTGCTTTCGGTTGGAACTAAATGGCTACTCACGCCACCAGAAGCACTGCCTGCAGCAGCAGCAGCAGCGTCAGCAGCACTTCCCTGACGCTTCTTGTAGGCACTCGGAATCACACCCTGCAATTTACGCGAACTAACAAGTCCACAGTGTTTTAACTGGAGGCTCAGACAGGTTGGAAAGATTTAGTATATAAGTACGAACCTCAGTTTCAGCTTCACCCGAAACTGCAGAGAGGAGGAGGCATGCGGAGAGAAGGAAGAGAAGGAAACGGGCCATCTGTTAATATTATTAATTGAAAAGTGGGAGAGGGGCTGTTGTTCGTGGGACAGGCTTCTCATTTTATAGGAGCTCCAATGCGGGATCTATGAATGATCCTTTATTTTTACCCCTGGTTAGAAATAGGTGAGAGACTGTGCGAGATCAAGAGAGTCAGACACCGCCCACAGAACTGATAACAAGGCATGTGTCAAAACAGAGGTGACAGGAAAACATTGCTGATCTCATTATGGCTTCATAATATTCTTTTTTTTGTGAAAACAACGCCTTGAAAACTTCCGCAGTTATTTTCGAATATTGTGAAACAGGAATCAGTTGGATCACCGGAGATTTATTCTCCTTCAATGAAGATCTGTAAACCTGAACACATGAGAAATTTCGCACATAAATAGTGGGACGTATTTGGTTTCAAAGCCAATTTCGGAGGAAATACTTATCTCTGAAAATCGATCTATGAATTGATCTGAACGAATCAAAAAAAGTGAGATGCTTGTGGTAATTGGAACGATCCAAAGGAAATATTTTTCTCTGAGATACGATCTATGGATTGGTCTTATCGAATCGAGACCAGGAGAGGAAGATACAACATCCTACGCTTCATTTGAATATTTCTCTATGTTTTCGCCACTGTTTCATTCCGTGTTCTCTATTTTATTCCCACGCCGGAGAGCTATGATCTACCATAAAAATCGATCAAACAAGAGGTGTTGAAACGGAGTCGTTTCCAACATGAACCATGCAATGTTTACTAGTTTGATCTTTGACTGATAAATTCTTGTAATAGGTGAGAAAGTCTTCCTCCCGGTTGTTATCGAGGGAGTAGAGAAGATAAATGAGTGAAGACTCGAGTTAGCGAAAGAGTCAGCAGGCCAGCTACAACGAGTAGTCGCCTCTCGCGCATTTGTCTCTTGTCGGAAGCTCTCGATCTCTCATTTTGCTAATGTTCGACCATATTGAAACATTTCTCGTTTAGATCATCCGTCCTACACGCGGACTCACGCTTGATCAAATGATGACGAAACTATTCCGAAGCTGAATTGTCAGGTTGGTCATTTCAACACTTTGCTTTATTTTGTCTAAGAACGCGGTGGAGAACTCATCATCAGGTTAAAGCATTTACGCGGTGTTCTAATGGATCAGCCGTGGATACTGAAATGATGGAAGCGGGAACGGCATGATCCGGTATGATCAATTGGTTACACAAAAGCAGTGGACATTAAATTGTGAGAATCCTCAATCTTTGCAGATTTGCTCCATTGCAGAACGAACTAAGCTGTCGGAGTCTATCAGGAGAAGTGGGTAACAAGGACAGTGAGTAGGTGAGCAAGACCAGTAACGAAGAACTGCGAAGAGTAGATGAGCTCCTGCTCCATCTAATTCATGATGGGCATGAATGGAAGGAAGTTGGGGCAACAGGCTTTAGTGTACGGAATGTGAAGACAAAGGGATCATCCCCCAATTTCTCCCAATAACCCGTGCATTTCAGAACGAGAAGACCCCATTTAATATTTCAGTACTCCCTTGAAGAGGGGAGCGCAAAGGAAAGCGAGAAACTGGATCTGTCTTTTTCTCATAATTCGCAATTTGCAAAGATGGACTGCTCTTTCCACCGCGAATTACAGGCGTATGTCTCTGTGGATGGCCACTGTGCTTACGACCACATTCACTGACAAGAAAAGAGACGATTGAATCCATCGTTGAGCTTTTTTCATATCTCCGTGCTGCTTTTTTGTGATAAAATCGGTACTGCATTGCCTTGTTTGCCAAACAGTATCGAAGAATATGCGACGTTGGCTTTGAGAATGTCGTCCAGGAATCACATCTGAAATTTTCGCAGTTATTTCATCACATTTTTAGCTTGGACTGGTGAAAGAGAGTGAAGAGAGTCAGACCTCGCTCACCGAACTGATCAGGCATGTGCCGAAAAAAGGAAATCGCAAAACTAGATTATGATAATTTTGTCACCACATATTTCTCTTTTTCGGGAAATAACAAGACATGGAAGTTTGACTTTTTTCTGGTTTTGGTCTTTTTTGGATGGAGCTGTTCATCCAAGATGCGATTTCTCGAATTTTTAGAAAAGATTCAAGAGGAACAATGGAGTAGCTTTCCAATATTCGAGTAATCTGCCGAGAAGAATGTGAGAAGATTCCGTATTTCGCTCTGAAGCGTAATGAGCCAGTCATTCAGCCCCAAGTCTATTCGAAATAATCTTTTTTGTTCTGATCGATGTTGATCGATGTAGAATGAAATCGCTATTGCATTGCATTGTTTATCAAACGGTATCGAAGAATTTGCGAAGCTTCTCCAGAGCTTTGAGGATGTTCGATCAAGGGCTTCAGATCGGATAGATGTTGCGTCTCTTTCTCTGCAATTCGCATGCTCTCGGTTACAACGAAAATGCTACTCACCGCCGCACCACCAGCAGCTCCTCCCGCTCCTCCCGCGCCGCCTTGACGCTTCTGGTATGCCTCAGCGTAGTCACGCCTCTTTCTCTGCAATTCGCATTGTGTGAAGTCATTCAGCTCTCGGTTGGAACTAAAGGGCTACTCACGCCACCAGCAGCACTGCCTGCAGCAGCTGCTGCCATCTCCGCCGCACTCTGACGCTTCTTGTAGGCGCCCTTGCCCTGCGCTACGCCGACACCCTGCAATTTGCGCGAACTATCAGGTCAATACCAAGCCAAGTAGCTGGACTTCGCTTTGATCTGAGCTTTTCATAATGCTGGTCTATTGAACTAGAACCTAATAGTGGAGCACCGACCACTCCAGTAGCCTGAGTCAAGGCCGCAACTGCAGAGAAGAGGAGGCAAGCGGAAAGAAGGAGGACGAGAATGCGAACCATCTGATATTAATATTTATTAATTAGTTATTAATTAAAGCTTACATTACAATTAAGAAGAAGAGGAGGTGTTGGTTGTTGATTGTACTCCCCTCCTCTTTTATAGGAGCTACGAAGTGGGATCTACGATTGATCTTTTATTTTTTTACTATCTTCATATTGTGAGTTCTCTCGCAGGTAAGTGAGAGGATAGACTGTGCTATTTGAAGAGAGTCAGACACCGCCCACAGAACTGATCACGGGGCATGTGCCGAAAACAGAGGTGGCAGAAAAACATTGGTGATCTCATTATGGCTTCGTAATATTCCTTTTTTTTGTGAAAACAACGCCAACGTCCGCAGCTATTTTCGAATATTGTGAAATAGGAATCAGCTGGATGTAACACCGGAGATATATTCTCTTTCAATGAAGAGTTGCAGACATGAATACGCGAGACCTCACAAAAGGGCAGTTTGTCGATAAAAGCAGCTTTCCTCGTTCTGAAAAGGTACGATATTGTTGAGAAGAGAATTGAATATAAGTCTAAACAATAAACAAACCTTGCATTCACGGATTAACGTTTGCGCATCTTTTCGACCAGCATAGCAATCCATTGATCCATTGATCTCGTTGAATCATTCACTTTCGTAGTTAGGGGCCACAAGGTGGATTACAGATATTATCGGATTTTGTCCAGACTGTAGCCAAACTGCCCGCCAGGGACCCAATAACATCATGCTTTTGGCCGTGTGTTGATATCTTTTCTCTGAGGCACGCTAGAGCCAAAAAGGTGTGCAGGCATTCTCCCCTGTAATCGCCTCGAAGTCGAGATGTAAAGCACAGGGGGCGGAGCCTAAAGAGAGGCATCGCAACCAAATACGATCGAGAGGGCTCGTTCCAGCCTCCCTCGATGGCATAGTGGTAGCGCGTCGGCCTTGGTATCCGCGCCTCGTTTGCTCGACTCCACCCCGTAGCAAAAGGTTTTGCCAAGGCCCGAGATAAACAACGGAAGTCGGAATGAAACAATTACGCGCGTACTAAAAGTTTTAAAAATGAAGCACAATTCAGAGCGATAATTTTTCTTTGCTTTTCCTTGTCTGAACTGTTCTGATAAAAAGTGGCAATCGGATTTTTACTATACCTAACGATTTTGAACACTGCAAAGAATAAA
>LS581125.1:23248-35758 GCA_900490775.1 Pristionchus maxplancki
CCTTCTTCACTCCCTTCCATGCTTTCCTGCCTTTCTTGATGGGAATGTTCTCTTTGTCGCCGTCATCTTCATAGGATCCTTTCCCCTTTCTCCGTTCCTCACTCTGCAATGCGCCTGTTCATATCCACGGGAAATACATCGCTTATTCAACTGGCAAATCCGCTAGAACTACTCTATCAGTGCTTACCTCACATTCCCTGCCCCCGTGTTCCCTTTTGATTTGCGCTACTTTATCTCCAACATATCTGCCACTATCTTTTCCCAGGCTGTATCTCAACATGCGAAAAGTCTGAAAAGTAATTGATCAGATTACCTAAAAAAAAATTAATTTGAATAATAGAGAAACATTCAGCGTTTCAGCGAAATTGACGGGAGGAACGCCACTGGGTGCCGTAGGCGTTCTTTATTTGAACCAGCTCAATATCCACGAGTCTTATTTGATTGATTGTCGAGCAAGAAGAGTCGACGTATTTTAGAATTTGTGAAAGGGCTCTGCAGAAAAGGCAGAACGCCTAATCTCCAACTAGCGAACGGTAGATCTCATTCTGATCACTTATTTACGACTTTTCGTTCGCCCGGAGCCGGTTCAAGGTGTCCCCCTTCTCCTGAATCAACATTGTGTGAAAGCGAGCTCTTCCCTGTGAAATCAGGTCCATTTGAGGAGACGGACAATCTAGGATTTCTGTTCAATTGTGATGTTTGTGGATAAATGCCTGGTAATTCATCTTCGCTCGACTGAACCACTATTATATCCGTTATGTACATGAGACGTAGAAATTGCACAATCGAAGAGAACACAGAGATTAGGGGGATGACTAAGCGCGGTCTAAAAAAAGAGGAATGTTCTGACTCTCTTCATCCTTCATTTTTTCAACCACCGTCAAGGAAACGAGAGAGCATTGCGGAATGAGAGAGCCAGGTAGAATGCAGTTTTTCGTACAGTATTTCGAGATGAAGCAATGTGGACATCCCCCCGGTACGATCCATCTCATATTCTCATTGGTATCTTAATTTTATATCTCGAAAGTGTAAGTTGACTGCCGAGATTGAATCTTTTTGCGATTATATGCGTTTATCTGCGAGTTATCTATGAGAGAAACAGCGATTTTCAATCATGAATCAACTCGTTTCTTCTCATTTTCGACGTCTTCACAGTTAGATATCGGAGGGGACGTTGTTACTGAAATTAAGGATTATTATCATCTATTAAAGTCTTAAAAACGATTTAAATAAACATATAAAACTGACTCGCTGAGCGATGATAAGAAGACCGTCTCCGACCGAAACACCAGCTATGATCGATGCAGTTTGAACCTGATTTTTTTCGATTACAGAAATTAAATTCCCATAAAATCATTCAGAATTCATTCAGATCATTGTTCGAATCACAAACGCACTTCAGCATTCTCGGGTGATTCTGAAAAGAAAGAAATTTCATAATAATTCCGTAAATTACTTGATCTTTGATCCCTCACCTTGAGTTGTTGTCGCATTCTGCGCATTCTGAGTCGTCGGATCTGAACAAACTTTGTGTGATTGCCATTTCAGTAATATTTCTCACATCCGTTACACACGAATCGTTGTGGTGTAAGCGAGTCCAGTCCTTCCCAAGAACTATAATAGTCTTCATTGTATATAAATTATATAATATAATCCACCCATCGCGTGCTCCACATTCCGCAGTTCCTCCACGTACTTTTCCCCGTTGAAACTGCAGAGTAAAAATGAAAAAGAGTCGCCTCGGTTTTAACTTAAAAGTGTGTCCGATAGAGCATGTTATTTTGTGCCTTACGCCATACAAAATTTCGCTCTTTGTAACTTGTACTCTTTCAACACTCGCCACGCAATCTTTAAAAAAGTTGCTGTCATTTATTATTTTTTAAAAACAATAAAATGAATCACATTCGACACATGTTACATTCAGTGACACATCTGATTCCGCCAAAAAATCTCCCCAATATTCGCCATCAGTTTCATAGGCGATCTTCGAGAATAGATGTGGATTTTTTTCCTATTTTCACTACCACCCTACGCCAAAATTATCATAATCTATTATTCTGCTTCCCTCAAGACAGTTATTTTTGATACTTCCTCTGTTTTGGCACATGCGTAGTGATCGATGGCATTTGTCTGTCACTCTTCATCTGTCCTAATCTCTCCTCAATCTAACTCATGAGAGATCATGCCAAGCGAAGAGAGCGAAAAATATAGGAATCGACATAGATCTTGTAGAGGACTGCCTATAAAAAGAGGACGCTAGCAGGAACAACAAAATGAAAATGGCATCACCTCGCTTCCTCCTCTTCCTGCTCTCTGCCTGCCTTCTCTTCTCCACTGTCCTCGCTCAATTCTCCGGTCCACGCTTCAACAACGATCCCACCAGTGGAGATGCCACGGTAGTTTCTTATGGTTCTCTTATTTCGAAATCCTCTTGGACAACTATGTGAGAGATCACAGGAAAATGAGAGAGTCGAAAACCCGAGTTATCCATAAACAATTGCAGAGCAACGGCGGATCCGCGGCTGCTGGATCAGGACCCAGTGCTACCGGTGGGGCGGTGAGTAACAATTTCGTTCGCTCTAACCAAGACTCTCCGGATGCGCCTCTAACCGCTAATAAATCATGCGAACATAGTTGTCTCTTTCATAATATTTGAATCTACTGCCAGTTTCAGTTTCGAAAGAGACGTGACTACTCGGAGGCGTACCTGAAGCGCCAAGCAGATATCAAGGATCCCTGATCGAATCCCTTGCACCGTCCCCAAAGCCCAGGAGAAGCTTCGCATATTCTTCGCTGACTTCTGATAAACAATGCATTCCAATGTTTATTGCACACAATCCACCATACGACGTTTACAAAAAGAGTCAAGCAACGATAGGTTCGGATTTTCTCGTCGTAATTTCAACCACCGTATGGCCAGCTCGTACACAAGAAATCAATGCGAGATGATAAGGGTGATCTTTCTTGCTGATTATCAGAGTTGGAGAGATTCTTCTGAATTCCTCCGAGTTTACTTCTTCAATAGTGAACTGAAAAACAAACAAAAACTTATATTTCCAGGCGCGCAAGAAATCGCGCCATAACGAGCACCTCGTTTGGCCAACACTATTTCTTACCGGGTCATATCTGAAGAACTGCATTGCTGTATAATCGATTGGGGCGCTCAGGGCGAACGTCCAACTATCGACATACTTGTCGGTGGATTCGAAGCACATCTAAAAGAATTCTCTATTTTGCTCGGAATTCTTTCTGAAAAATATCTATTGTCTCACTTCGATCAGATCCTGAAGCAAGTCAATCGGGAGAATCATGGAATATAGAGTCAACTCGGAGTAGCGACAGATTAAAGGAAGAGTGTCACGTGTAGCAGTCCAAGGACGATTTCCCTGAAGATTGATCCATTTTTCGAAAAAGTGCGAAAGATAGCTCGAAATATAATTCACTCACGATTAGACCACTATAGTCGATTTCTAGTTGACGCTTGTTCAAATCGTCCAGAGAAGTGAATTTCTTGAAGAAATTTTCACTGAATTGTCTCTGAATTTGAGCACTCGGAAGTGTCTTCCAATTAATTTGGAGATTCGTTAGCTTTGATCTCAGGACGCATTCCGCGAATCTAAAAGAAAATTTATTGCTAAATAATAAAAAAGGTGGCTTAGTCCGTCTTTGGACCCGTCGTAATGCCCATGAACCGCAAATAGGATGGCAAATCTCCATGAAACGCAGTATTGAGTTGTTGGAGGAATGCATTATAGACGTGAAGCTTGAAATAATAATATTTAAAAAAATAATGTTTTAAATATATTTGACGATCTCACCTGGAAAACGACCAATTCGATCGGGCAGCATTTCGAATAAATGTCCTCAATCGCAGTGAACATATCCGTAGGAACCTCGGTAACCTGTATGCTGCCTTTACCAATGGATTCCTGCAAATCAAACGATCACATCAACATATATAGTAGGGTTGGCTAAACGATAACAAATCGAAGCGAGCCCCACCCCTGCCTCCCGTACTTTCGTATTTTCCCCCACTGGTCCCCCTCCCCCAGGGGGAAGCATTAAATCACTGGGGGACCACTGGGAATATTTCTTCCCACTAGTTCGCTAGGGTACGTCCCCGTCGGCACCTTTGATGTTTCCCCCTGTGAGACCAGTGGGCAAATATGAGTAGCGAGCCCCTAATAGAGGCGCGCGCTCGAAACGGGCTCGATACGGCAGGGAGGGGCGGGGCAAATAATAACGAGTCCGTTAGCCTCGTTTAGCCAACCCTAATTTATAGCCGGATCTTACAT
The DNA here is from genome assembly GCA_900490775.1 of Pristionchus maxplancki. Lineage (NCBI taxonomy): Eukaryota > Metazoa > Nematoda > Chromadorea > Rhabditida > Neodiplogasteridae > Pristionchus > Pristionchus maxplancki. The sequence goes on from LS581125.1 coordinate 27,544, forward strand.
GTAAAAATCCTTCTTCCAACGCCGGTATCTGCCTCTTAATCCCATCACCGTTGATTGAAATCTCATAAACCAGGCAAGAATCCGTCTTGTCAATCGGGTTTGCATAGAGAGTAAAAACTCTGTTTTTGCCCTAAAACGTCGTCAAAGTATTCAGGGGAGTTTGTGAAATTGCGTACCATGAAAAGGATGAATTGATCGAAGATCTTCTTGTGTTTTTTGCTCCGGTTATCCCCAGCGATAAAGTTCATCTTCTGACTTACTCGCTCCATGATTTCGAAACTATTCCTGGAAAGGAATTACTAATTTGATAAAAATTGGATTTAAAAAATTACCGATCGAGATAGTAGAAAACAGAGAACAAGCAATCGTCAGGGAGAGTGGAGAACAAATCCTGGAAGAGCATTTTGAAATATAAAATGAAAAAATACGAAAAATAGATAGTAAAAATTACACTGTCTCCAAGCGCGGGAGCCATCTCGAATAGTTTCTGCATCTACAGGAGCTTGTGATAAACTGCAATAGATGGCAGATTAAATAAATAGTAGGATGAACAGTCTAAGGAATGCGCGTCTTAAAATGGCTGGATTTTCGCGAATCAGTAAAGGACGCAAGCCCACTGGCATGTCTTTACCATTTGTATTGCTTAAAAACGAAAAAAGCGGGAATTCAAATCTTGAGATTTTTCATGAAAAATCTCTGGAGAAAACTAACCCTCTTTCTCCTTTTCCAGAGATTTTTCCGAAAAACTAACATCCCATAATGGGACTAACATCTCATTATTCTGAAACATCCTAATCAAGCTAGAATGAAATATCAAAATCTAATAAAGCTTTAAAGGAAACCCCACATTCGCTATCATTTACCTATACCTATCACCTTTAAAAAAACTTCCCAACGGTTCTAAAAATTGGATATTCTACTGTCGTCCGCAGCTGAAATATGACTAGAGTATTCATTGTTTCCGATACATTGTTATCGGCGATACTCTCCAAGCAACATTAACCGAGTCGTTTCATGGATAATTTATTATTTACAGACACAGTGTTCAAATTTCAATGAAAGTTACATTAATTATATTCACAATTCGTGAACTCAATTTCGGCAAGATGCAATCCAGATTCAGATTCGAAACTTACAATAATATTACAATTTAATTGGCGATTATAGTTTGTAATAACATATAAAAATTCTTCATCATTATCCGCCGAAATGTACGTTTGAAAAGAGAACTGAAATGTTTGATTTATCGACTTATTATATGCTTTAGTTGGTATAATATAATTACAAGTGCTTTGTCGAATCCAGCCAGATTTCGTTCATCAAAGACTGCGTCCAATGAAAATGTCCAAACGAAGGAATCACACGAACTCTCGCATGTTAGAGTATTAAAAGCCATCTAAACACATTTATTTGTTGAACAAATTAACTAATAATCGATGTTGCTGACTCACCAAGATCAGCTCGTGGAAAAGATTGACTGGGAGAGTGAGTCTGATCAGGTGAAGGACCTTGAACCGGCAAATAGTCGGAAGCAGTGCGCGTGATGCATGGAATCGAATTGTCTGAAATACACAACGATGAAATGTGGTTTCGGAAATATATTACTTTGAAACCATTCGCTCTGAAGTGGTAACCATTTGTGCGACTGATGAAATCTTCATTGATCATTTCATGCGTTTGTCTGTCACACGTATGAATATCGAGGCTATTGATAGTCGGCGATAATGTGAGTGTAGACAGACTGAAATTGTTATATATGAAATTTAAAAAAATATTGAAATTAGTAAAATCTTACTCCAACTCGGGATCGCTTGTAACTTTGCTGAGGAAGACCTCAGCCGGCAATCTTTCTTTGAGTGAATCGCAAATTCTTCGAATGAGCGAATTCGTCAGATGAATCTGAATTTTTTTAATACCTATCTCAATTTTGTAATTGAAAACGCTACATTTCGTAATCTCATCCTGACTGGGGCATATCTCGATAGAAGTTCATCCACAGCGACTAGAACGTCTTCGGCGACATCGCGGACAGTCTCACTGGGTACCTGAAGTTAAAGGAGGACGAAACTCAAATATTGGAAGAGCCAATTCCCTGTGCGATCAGGGCGAGATACTGTGGGGAGGGAGGGGGAGAAGGGAAGCGGGTGAGAGCGGCAGAGTACACTAGAGTGCCCTCTCTCTCCCACCCTCTTCCCTTCTCTGCGTGTCTGCCCTCTCTTTGCACCGCGCATCTTGAAGTTTCCTGTGCCCAGTGGAAACTTTGAGCGCGATTTTCTCGCTTCACAGTAAAGCTGGAATGTTCTAGTTTTCGAATGTCTCCTGTACTTTAAGGGACCAACCTAACCAGATGGTCAGATTTGCCCCCGAAAATATTGAATTTCGTCCTCCTTTAAGCGCAAATTAAAGGGGTATGGGCACGAATATCTGGCTCGATGAGTTCTAGGTGTCAGATGATGGAAATTGCTAGCCTGATCACACCTCCGAAACTGCGATGTTCTAGAATTTTGCCGGAGCAGAGATATACGCGTTTGGCTGTATGGCAAGTCATCCTGCCGTGCAGGCACTAATCCGAAATGGGAGAGTGAGGGAGGCGAATGAAGAGAGTGCGCTTGCAAATTGAGGCGCGTCGTTCGCTTATTATAATTGACCGATCTTTCGTGCCTCTCCCCCTTTAAAGAAGTTGAGGCACGAAGAGAAATGATGGGCTCCCACCAAGAATAACAGGATCATTTAAAATACAGTAGGAAGCGGGTGGGAGAGCGAGAGAGTCAGGCAAACAGAGTGCTCTCCCCCCCCCCCCCCCGGATGCAAGGGTTAAGCTTGACTAGGTATGCCTCTAGATTGCCTACGAAAATATTCGCGCCCATACTCCTTTAATACATTTATTTGCGCGAGTTGGAAGTACAAACTAACACTAATCCAATCGAGATATGACCCCTCGAAGCGTCTTCTCGATCCGCGAGTGTAGATGTAGCTATAGCGACCCCCCGTCGATGCGACCACGAATGGACCATCAATGTCCAGGATAGATTGGAAGTTAAGAATCGGAAATTACGAACCTGATCAACTATAATTTCATCGATTTCCTTCTTCGGTTTGCTGCCTTTGAAACGCGAGATGGCATGCATTTTCTGACTGACATGCTCCATCGTGTCCGCCGATTCACTGAAACGAATATTTTATTTTTTATTATTTTTTAATTAATAAAAAAATAACAAACCGATCGAGATGAGCGAGAATAGTGAAGAGACAATCGTCTGGAAGAGAAGACAGAATATCCTGAAGTCCGATAATAACGCAAAGTTGGCGCAAATAAACTGACCTTATCATCTAACATCGGCTTCATATTGAACGTCGGTATGTCCGAATTTTCAGATGAATCAATTTCCATTACTTGAATATCCTCTGAAGCCATTGCAAACGTCGAATGACGATCAATCTCTCAGAAGTCAAGCCATTGATTACGATTCCATTGGATAGGATGCACCCGATCAGGTAAACGGTATCAATGAAGATTAACCAGAGGGTATATTGACAAGAGATGCCAGAGGTTGCCGCACTCAATCACTCATAGATAAAAAAGAAGCGCTTGAGGTGCGAAATTTTCTGCCTTCAATCATATCTGGATCCTAAACAGATTCTCTCGCACTGACGAATGACCGTTAGGAAATTCATTGGCTTCGCATTAATACATTTCTATTCACAGGTCTAACTTGATTGAACTGAACTTGAACATGATCTGAATGAACTTGAATGAACTTGGTCTAACTTGAGGATACAAACTTGATAAAGTTGAAGTTAGGGTGCATCTTCATAGAAAGTTCTAGGCTTCTCGGTTTCTTCATAGTATGACTGTTATCGGTGCAGGTGCACGAGTGTTCTTCCTGATGATCGTCTGCAGTGCATAATATTATTTATAGAAAGATCCGAAACAGTTCGGGGAAGTTATAGCTCGACAGTTATAGCTCGACAATACCTCACCCTCAGCACGTCCGCAATCTTCATTCGTTCGCTCATTGGTCTTATCTTACGCGTGTCGATCATCTGTCCATTCCTGAATTCCACAGGGCAAAAGCAGTATCTTTAGATCTCGAGGGCCCATCTGAAATAGCATAGAATTATTACGGGAACGGGAATGCAACACCAGCACATCATCATTATCTCCAAGCTTTTGTGCCTTTGTTCGTTTGCCTGCGCTTGTGCACTCCTTCGACAATTACACTTTACTTTCAAGTCTAGCAATGTCTACGCGTCTGCTGTGAATCAAGATGTGAAGTAGAATTCTGCAGTATAATCACTTTGTTGGTCAACGGCAAGTGGCAAACCTGAGGATTGTATGACGTCTTTGATGAGATTATTCAATTAGTTTATTCAGCAGCAAAATGAGTCCGCGTGTAAAGCGGATCTTCTGAAATACAACAAATGGCGGATACAAGAAATTACAATCTGAATGCAATTACACTACTGCGGCTCCTTGAAAAGAGAAAAAGAAGAAGAAAAGAAATGGTTGAATCACTCGGTATGAGTAGGGGCCGCAAGCTCCGCCCACTTTCCCTAGACACGATTTCGCCAAAAAGCGAGATCGAGGGAGCACACCCTGTATTCGCAACGAATTCGCCCAATCAAGAGCGCGTTGTGCAGCCAGTAAGGACCTCTATGAAATGAGGCTATGAGGTTTTGTGAAGATCTTCTCTAAGGATGTGAAAAATCGATACGAAAGGTACCAAAGTGCTATATTAAGCTTCCCAGAATACATGCACAAAACCTCACATGTTTATTCGATAACTAATTTTTAGTTAAGCACATCTGAGCAGAAAAAACAGCGAAAAAAAGCTCCCTTGAATTGTGCTTCATTTTTAAAAGTTTCAGTACGCGCGTAATTGTTTGGTTCCGACTTCCGTTGTTTATCTCCGGTCTTGGCAAAACCTTTGCATCGGGGTGGGGTCGAGCAAACAAGGAGCGTTTTCCAATGCGGACGCGCTACCACTATGCCATGGAGGGATGCTAGCGCTAGCACTCTCGATCGTATTTGGTTGCGATGCATTTCTTTAGGCTCCGCCCCCTGTGCTTTACATCTCGACTTCGAGGCGATTACATAGGAGACTGCGCGCACCTTTTCGGCTGTATCGCGCTCCTGAGAAAAGATATCAACAAACGGCCAAAAGCATGATGTTATTTGTCCCCGGGGGACATTTTGGCTACAGTATGGATAAAATCCGATAACACCTGCGATCCACCTTGCGGCCCCTAGGTATGAGTCAGCTCGGTGGCGACGATTCCAGACGGTGAGAGGAAGACATGGAAAAGATTTAAATGAAAAGAGAATAGGAGAAGATTCACGCCCCTATACCCGGTTGTAATAGTCCTCTTGGCGGGGAGAGAAATAAAGAGCGAAGGAGTCAGAGAAAGTGTATATTTCATGTAATTTTCTCAGTGATCAATCAATATTCTTGACAGCATTTATCGGTTAGTTGTCCTCAATTGCACTTTTTTTGGAAATGTTGATCAATCTATTACATCCACTCCTTGATCACACACAATTTTAATGGGTCGTTTTACTAAAGACATACGAGATTGGTTGAATAATACTGATGGAGTGGTTGACAGGGCGTTTATGGGAAATCCGGTAGTTGTGTCTAGCCCCAATCCCAAGATATCACGTGATGAGTGAGGAAGAGAATCAGGTCAGAGATCTGGAGATACGCGTGCCCTTCGGTGGAATGACCAGAGATGACTGGAACAATGAAGGGGAAGAGAACCTAGGGCGAACGACAACAATCACAGAAACCCATCTCCAATCCGATTAACCCTTCCTGTGAGAGAATGAGAACGCGATCCAAGATCACTGCTTCTTCATTGTTTTTGGACTGCTCTCAGTGCTATTAAGGGGGCTTGAACAGGCCAAGGGACGCTATCACAAGGGCCAGCATCTGAAATAGATTAATTGTTGTTGATCAGGACAAGGAGATTGGCCAACAACAACAAACAGAGAGAGTGTCGGTCAGTTGCTGATAAGTGAGGAAGAATGTAATAACTCACACAATACATCTTGGCTCCTTCTCTCTGTGCCGTAGTAGTCATATTGAATTGTTGGATTGGTATTGATGCGGGCAGATTGATCAGCTGCAAAACGGGAAGGCTATTATTGAAAGTGAGGCAATCACAAGAACTAGACTTACCTCGCTTCCGAAGAAAGATGAATCAATTGTCGACTTGCAGCGAAAGGTGCAGGAGTGTCCGCGAGTAGAGCGGAGAATCTGAAGAATTTACCCTTTTTGACTGTACAATGCTGAGCATTTTAACAAAAAAATATCGAATAAGTCAGAGCTGATGAGTTGAGAGAGTAAAGCACGTAATGAAGCAAAGAGATGAGAGAAGCAATTGAAAGGTTGAGAGGAAGAGAGTCCTCGCCCGGGTGTAATAGTCCTCTGGGTAGAGGGAGGGAGGCAGTGAGGAAGCGCATCACGGAATTGCTATTGAACCTTGATATTTTATAATCTCATTTTACTTCTCTGACAGCATTTCTGACAGCGCGGATGATAATAGAACGAGTTTTATCTTGCAAAACGAGTCCTATAGCGATAGCGTACTGATCTCCCTCACAATGTGCAAACACGAATAACGATTTTAGCACAAAAGTCCGGCTGGACGATTGGAAATTCCTTTTCACGGTCCGTTGAGCAACTAGCTTCAACATTTTCCATGTTGTTCAGAGTCTCGGCTAGATTATTCCAAAATTCAATCCTTGAATCGAGATACTTTCCATGAAGCCCCTGTCGCTTTTGCATTATTTCGATCGACTTGACGATTCCAACAGCTTCGAAAATGAACTTTTCTACAAAACATCCGCTTATTAATAAGTAATGAATGAATAACTCACTCAGAATTTCAGCATCGAAATCATAAAAGTCGGCAGTAAGTTCTTCCACAGAGTGAGCTCGCATTAAATTTGTGAACATTTTTCTAAAAAAATATTCTAACTCTAAAAAGGGCAACTATTTTTGTGAACCAACCGATAGTCGTGATCAAAATACTTGTGATTTCCAGTTTCCAATCTCCTGACAGAAATGTTCAATAAAGAACGGCGAAAATCCGCAAATTTTGAGATTGCAAAAGGATTCGCATGCAATTTGAGCGTGTCAATGCTGGAGCAACTCCAAATAATCTTTCCGATGCGCGAATAAAACTCTTCATGATTTTCTTTCATTCGAAATGAAGCAAAGAGTTCCTGAATGCATCAATATCCCAGACAATTTGCGGTATAGCTTACTGAAGAAGTTCGCAGAAAAACTGAGGTGCCGAGCAACTTTTCAACCTTATTTATACGCGAAAAGTGCATTGCAGTACAGAGCCATTCAGATTCGTCATCCGAATAGTTCAGTTCTTTGATAACAGGCTTCCCCATACGCCAACTCGCCATCATCATGTTCCATTGACGAGAAATCTGAAATGAAACTGAGTTATCAAATTTAAAATTTTTTACCGTACCAAGTGGAGCCCAGCTATCGAATACGGGTTTTGAATATTAATAATAATTCGTATAATGTCGGCTGGCAGATTCGCGAGGTTGAGGTCGCTTTCTTGTGAAGATGACATCACTCTGGAAGAAGAAAATGCGAAATATTATTAGTCGTAGTAATTATTATAAAAGAAATTATCGTTCAAAGACGCTGAGTGCGGTAAGGGGAACAGTGAATATTCTAGAACAGTTATCAGTTGTTTCAACAAGCGACGCCCATGAGATTTGAAATTGCACTCAATTTGACGCTACATATGTATTTGGAGTTGCTAATGAATTTGCATACAATACATCAAAAAGGTTCGATATTAGAGAGTGAAACAACAACAAAAATTAAATTTCGAAGTGAATGCGATTTCCAATCTCACCTAAGCACACGTGAAATTTCTAACTTTCCATTATCTTATTCCAAGAAGACTGTAATGAGGTAAGACCAAGAGTTCAATTTTAAATAACTCAGAACATTCAGAAAAGTACTCGCCAAAATGGCGCGACGTCACAAAACTATGAACATGATTCTCTGCGTTAGCAAATGGGAAAGGAATGGAATGCGTGAGTTTTGTTGCTTTCGTAAATAGTAGATAATGTCTTATTTTCAGGTAAATTCCTTCTCGACCTAACGCAAACCGTCAATTCACTCCTTATCTATGAGAAAACCGAGAAAACAGAGGAAATATTTGGCAAGACGAGATCATT
>LS581161.1:0-29325 GCA_900490775.1 Pristionchus maxplancki
TTCTTCTATTGCTACTCCAATTTTTCGATCTTCGCTCACAATCAATCGATATCCACCCAAAAACCGTAGAAAAATTGCCTGCACCATCAATGAAACTTCAAAAATCGATAGCTCGGGTTAGAGGGATCTCTGAAACTTCGGATAAAGTGATCTCTTATCGGATAAGCGATCTCTACCTTTCCACGTAATCAGTTTGGCTACCCAAATATTCGTGCCTATCCCCCTTTAACTCCAAAATCCGGGGTCATAGAATGGTGACAGGCACATGCTACAGCTGCCCAAAGCCCGCGAGAATACGGTAATTCTCCTCATTCCCCTCCCCACACCGCGCTCGCCCGCCAAGGGGCGAAGAATGATTCCCCTTCAACTCAGAATTACAGCGCATTGGTTATGCTTCAAAGGCAGATTAAGATTCGATACCTTTCATTTATAATGTGAACGGACGGAACTCTTTTCGACCAGATCTGGGATATTTATTCTTTGTCTGAAACATAACCCTGTTTCGTTGAAGAGAAATCATTCGTCGCCCCTTGGCGGGCGAGCGCGGTGTGGGGAGGGGAATGAGGGGAATTACCGTATTCTCGCGTGCTTTGGGCAGCTGTAGCATGTGCCTGTCACCATTCTATGACCCAGGATTGTGGAGTTAAGCTTCTTAAAACGCGGTCTGCCTAAGAACGAAGGAGGGGGTGGCACAGTAGCTCAAAATAGTCTCCGGAGGTTCACACTTGGTGGTTGGAGTCCCTAGGGGTGGGATACACTTCAGCCAAAAAATTGGACCTAAAAGTTGATCTTTGATCTTTGAGATCGAAAATTTTCAATCTGATTTTACCCCCACAATTTATACACCATTCGATTGAGCATCAAAAGTTATGTCTATGCTCCAATTTTCGAAGGTTTCGAACTTCAACTTTTTGAGAAAATCGAGAAAATGTCGAAAAATTGATGACTCAACATTTTCAGGATTTTTTAAAACCGTCTTCCAATGGGCGCCTCATCCTGGAAAAATCCCTATCTATGTCAAATTGTATGAAGAATTTAATAAAAAATACCCCGATCATGTCCAACATATCACGCCATGACTTTTTTACGAAAAACTAGCACGCAATCATCGACGCAGGTTCGATTCCGCCTCCCCACATTTACTTTTTGCCAACTTTTTTGCTGGCCCAATTTATGTTTTTTTCGACGAGTAGTCACTCTTCGTATGTCTACACGTTGTTTTTCACTGCGCTGACTACTGTTCAGACGTAAAATCGGACATGACCAACAGCTCGTTTTTCACATAAGGGTCCCCCCTTATGTGAAAAAGTGTCAAAGAGCAACCAAATTTTTTTCATCTGCCAAATTGACTAAACATCGTTATAACAACGTAAAAACATATCAAAAGTGAATAGACCACGAAAAAAAAACATTTGGGGAAAAATATTTTTTCACATAAGGGGGGACCCTTATGGGAAAAAAGGTCTGCTGCGACTGGGATAGTTTTGACCACAAAATCAAGTGAAAAGTCGTCAAATCATAGTCAAAACAACGTGTAGACATACGAAGAGTGACTACTCGTCGAAAAAACACGAATTGGGCCAGCAAAAAAGTTGGCAAAAAGTTTATGTGGGGAGGCGGAATCGAACCTGCGTCGACGATTGCGTGCTAGTTTTTCGTAAAAAAGTCATGGCGTGATATGTTGGACATGATCGGGGTATTTTTTATTAAATTCTTCATACAATTTGACATAGATAGGGATTTTTCCAGGATGAGGCGCCCATTGGAAGACGGTTTTAAAAAATCCTGAAAATGTTGAGTCATCAATTTTTCTACTTTTTCTCGATTTTCTCAAAAAGTTGAAGTTCGAAACCTTCGAAAATTGGAGCATAGACATAACTTTTGATGCTCAATCGAATGGTGTATAAATTGTCGGGGTAAAATCAGATTGAAAATTTTCGATCTCAAAGATCAAAGATCAACTTTTAGGTCCAATTTTTTGGCTGAAGTGTATCCCACCTCTAGGGAGTATAACCACCAAGTTTGAACCTCCGGAGACCATTTTGAGCTACTGTGCCACTTCCCCTCCCGATCCCGTCGTTCTTACGCAGACCGCGTTTTAAGACTTGACCTACGCCCTGTCCAAAAATTGTTTGGTCCTTTGCGCTAGTTTCCTCAATATGAAAAACACATGTTAAAAGTAATTTTGATCAAAAATAAAATATGCCATTGGATAGAGCTCAAAAAGTTGAAGGGGGTGTATCTAAATGTAATTTTCACGAAAATATCATTTGAACCCCGAAAACAGCTTTTGAAGCAATTCTCATTTCTCATTCTGTGCCACCGCGCGCTCGAACGATAGATGACAGGCGTGATAACCCCTTGAGAACGACAATCTCAAATGAACGATGAACACGAGTTCGTAACTCGAGAACGTGTCTCTAATGCGGAGAATTTCCCCTAGACAGACAGGGAGCGTGGCAAAGCGAATTCTCTCGGATTACGGAGTTCCCGTGACGGAAATTCGCGTAATCTCATGCACTAATATCAGGCTGGAACGGGAGTGGAAGACCTTGAGGAGGCACAACATCCTCGATACGAGTGACAACTAGAGTTCGAAATTCGGGTAATCGTCTCTTCATTCGGCGTGCTCTCTCACCGGTCAGAGAGGCGAGAGAGCGTACAGAATGAAGAGAGTCTTGTCAAGCCAGCCCTAGTCCTTGAATTCGGATATGTTTCAACGTCAAGATGGATAAAGAAGGTGGCTGAAACGGGAGAGGAAGACCCTGAGCTGGCACTAGGAATGACAATTCGGCACGCGCCTCTCTCGTTTCCAATGATCTCTAGTCGGTCAGAGAGACGAGAGTGTACGCGAAATGAGGAGAGCCGAGAGCCGATTTGTCAACGCTAGTCGGCACGTAAGTCTCAATAACATGAGTAAAAATGGATGAGCGAGTGATCGATTGAGTTATGTTTCAGCATTGAAATGTGTACGGTTGTTTGGCAGCTTTACAATATGCAAGTTACTCGAATCCAAATACCAATAAAAATTTCTGGTACGCTGCCACTGTCTCGGAACACTACTGTTTCAGTTATGTTTCATCACTCATACAACTATTGACAGATTTCAAGAACCGCGATTTCCGTTTGGCTTCGTGTTGATCATTTTCTAACTAAAATGAGATGTGACTCGGAGTTCAAAATTCTGGAAATCGTCATCGGAACGAAGGATCACTCACAGTTACATGTAAGGATGGCTTCGCAAGAAATCGTCTCTTCATTTCGCGCACTCTCACACCGGTCAGAGAGACGAGGGAGCGTGCAGAATGAAGACAGTCATTTCTTGCCAAGCCACCCCTACTCACATTAGTCATCACGAACTTATCATCGTCAATAAATTTTCCCAGAATCGGATGCACTCAACTCACTGGAACAGGAGTGAAGCCCTTCTATATTGCGATAAGCATGTTCGTGATCATATTCCATACGCTATCACAAGGTTTGAATTTAATGAACGCGCAAAACACCGATTCTTGGATAAATCTGTGATTATTCGTTCACAAGACCAGGAGCGTGAGAACATGCTAGTCAATTACGCCATCTCATGTGATCATGCGTAAGCATCGCTGTGGAAGTACAATACTTGTGGTGGGAGGATTAGCTTTCTTCAAGCAAATAATCATGAAAGAAAAAAAGTACGTGAGAGAGGCCGCAAACACGTAGCTTTGGTATTAGGAATGGGATTGAACCAGAGGGAGGAATGAGCGTCGGAATGATGTTCTTTCCTTCCATTTCATCATTTTTCGAAAGTCAGAGAAACGAAAGAGCGCGAAGAATGGAGAGAATCAGACCATTACTCGGAATGTTGTTCTTTAACGCAAAATACGGCTTACGAGCTTTGGTGAAGGAGAATGGGAGGATTCTCTCACTTAACCATGCTCTCTCGCTTCTCTGATCGGCGTGAGATAACGTAAAATGAAGAGGCGAGAACAAAATGACGATGATGTGAAGAAGAATAGACAACGTGTCGAAAGAAAGGACGCGCTGTTTTCGGGAATCAAATATCCGAAAATCAGAGAGCGTTGAATTGTCTTGGCCTAGGCGTGAACCCTAGCTCAACAAACTAACGGGAAATCGCCAAATTCTATCTTCTTGACCTTCCAGAGAGTATATTAGAGTTTGAAATACGGGTAATCGTCTCCTAATTTTACACACTCTCTCTCGCCTCTCTGACCTTCCAGTGAGTATATGGAATGAAGAGACGAGATCAGAGTTCGAAATTCAAGAGGTCAAGTCAGAAGTGAAGCTAATGCTCAATTACTCTCAGCCTAGTGGGCATTCCGACGTCTGTCCGGACATTTTAGCGAAATTGAAGGGAAATTCAGAGAACCCGACGCTACAGAGCAAGTCGAAAGAGCGTTGTCTCTCACTTTTGCCTGATCTCTCAGTCAGAGAAACGAGAGGGCATGCGAAAGTTAGAGAGTATTCCCACAGAGTAAGACGAAAGTTCAGCCGCTCGAGAGTGGGTGGGGAGCATTCGCAAATAGCTAGGAACAGAGTTCAGAATAGGTAGTGAGCTAAATCCGAGAGACTGGAAAAGTTCAGGCCGGGAGCCGGAAAGTAGGAAAGCCCGGAAATAAGACAAGCCGGAGTACCATAGAGCCGGAAAATAGTGACGGTCCGGACAATAGAAAAGCCGGCGAGCAAGAGGGTGACCGAGAGTTGTTCCCGAAACCTTGTTTGGGCTGCGGCCCCAAGGTCTAATTGCATTGTGCAACTTTGCAGGAAGAGCCGGAACCGGAGGGGAGAGCCGGAACCGGAGGAGGAGAGCCGGCGAATGGGATGGTGTGAATAATTGAACAAATTATAGGAAGGCATCGGGCATTCAGGAAGCTTACACGACACGGAATACGCTGAATGCAATTAGTGAAACGTTGCGTGACTTTCAGCGTTTTGGAAGGCGTCTGGGTCCAAGAAATGTATGAAATGAGTGATGGATGAATGGGAAGTAACGAGGATCCGGAAAGCGACCTCACCCAGGTTTGATCTACCGATATCGAAGAAATTATTCTCTTCATTCTGCACACTATCTTGCCTCTCTGACCGGTGAGAGAGCACGCGAAATGAAGAGACGGCGAAGCCACCCTAATTTCGACTAGATTCGAGGTATCAAGGGAAGCAAACGAGGAGACGCGGACTTTGCGTCCAAGTCAATCAGTAGAATTACGTATGCGTTCAGTCTGGGAAGTTCATGCATCCTGAATCGAGTCTGGACTAGCGATGGGATTGAAAGACAGGTAATGAAGGTGATGCTGTCCTTATCATGCAAAGATCACGAATCGAACTAACAGAGAGAGAAAACCAGGAGGCTGGATCACCTGACTCTTGTCTGCAGCTCTATTTTTTTCATTCTGGAAGAGGTCAATTTTAATTTGGCGCCTCATTGCGGCGCGTGGTCTAGATGTGTGAAGCATCGGACCTAAATTCCTTATTTTTGCTGCTCTTTGCACCGTCTGACCGACGAGAGAGCACGCAAAATTGAGAGAGTAAAATAAAGTGTGACCAGGACAAACACAGTAGTGGAAAGAAATCCGTCTAAGCGGCGGCAAAATAGCTTCTCGCTTTTTTCTTCCTTTCTTTATGTCTTTCAGTCTCTCTCAGATCCCCTTTGTGCACTGTAATTAGGCTAGGGAACAGGGGGACAACATGGTTGTATAGCAGTTCCTGGTGTTGAACTGTTTACTTATCAGGACAAGCAAAAGAATGCTCCACTCTGCTAAAAATTGTGGTCAGAATGGGTTGAGTTTCACGCTGACCTCAAAGAAGCAGAATGATAATGACGTTCAATGGAGGAGGAATTAAGTATGGAAAAATAAAACTATGCGAAGGATGTCGAAGTAATGCTCTCGCCCAAGTGAGGTCTACTGATGAAGTAATGAGTCTTGGGCGAACAACACAACTGTACGAAGATACAGTAACAGTTCCTGGTGTCAAACCACTTACTGTTAGGGGGCAGGCTTTGCAAAATATGGAAGCGAACAGCATGACTATACTAAACGATGAAGGAGTAATGCTCAACTACTACGGACTTGATGCTTTTCGCTTAACACTTTTCGGCCAAACAAATTGGTTGAGTTTCGCAAATTCTTCAACATATTATAACTTTTTTGCAGATTGTTATTTCAGGTGCCTTGTAAGGACAAACAATAAAAGTATTCTAGAAGCAGCACTGATTATTTCGTACAAAATAATACATGGAAGAGGATACATGAGCTTACACGGCGATACTATTGCAACATGCGAAAAGTTTTCATTTCCTCCGTATTGGAGTGCATCCGCTGCAGAAGTATTGAAATCCGTAGTTTGTGTGTTGAATGTTTGGTCTAGAGCATCGCATGCGACCAGAGCAAAAAAAGGAAAACAAAAAAGGAAATCGAGAAATTCAAAGGTCGTCTAAGCGCGCTCCAATGACGTTCTAAACGAACCACCGCGCTATTTCCAGGGAATTAGCCACCCCTGGAGAATTTAGGAAATGTCGGGACAAATGAACCGGCGACGAATTTGGCTGCAAATGGCGGAAGTTTGGTTGAGTTTCACTCTTATTTCACTACAAGCTAAGCCTACATGGTAGGATGGATGATTTGGTCCTTGCGAATAAAATACAAGTAACGAAGAGAACTGATAGTACGCAGGCAAATGACGTTCCGAATTAAGCGCATTTGGGGGGGTTAATCAGCCGATGATAGGTTAGAGATAGTTAGAGAGCGTGCCATCCGGAGAGAGTTAGACGAAAAACGTGGAAAGTCGGGCAATTTCCACTGCAAGAACGAGGAAGCAGACGGCATTTTGTGCAGGCGTCAGGAGCGAGAAAAGTGAACAACAGTAATTGCCACGTCGTTGGCTACAATTCAGCAGCGAGAACCCAAAGTATGGGTCGCCGTCTCTTCATTTTGCACACTCTCTCGCTCGGCCGACTGGTAAAATGCAAGGCGGGATGAAGAAACGCCGCTACAATTCAAGATTGACGCTGGAGCTGCGGCGCCTTTTGACGCGGAAGACAAAGAAACGTGCAATGCTCTCTTTTTCTAAAGGACTGAACAATTGAGAGACTGGTACAATTTCTTGCAGAGCGTTTAAGGGCAACAGAGTAGGAAAATCGACAAGATAATGTTGTTGAAAATAAACGATGACGCAAAAGAAATGAGTGACATCGAGCAGGAATGCGTTAGGCAAGAAATGGCTATCCTTATTGTGCGTGCTCTCTCGCTTCTCGGACCGACGAAAGAGAGTGTGATATGAAGTTACTATTTCTCGCGAAGCCATCACTAGAATGCGTGAATTATTAATAGCACCTGAACGCCTGCAAGGTTCCTAAGAGCTACTTACTAGGCAGAAAGGGACAAGAAAGGGTTCTGGAGAATAGTCTGAATGTTAAGAAATGTGCAAGCTTAGTGCCTACTTTACAAGGTCTCTTGTACAGTAAAGAACACAGTCCTGGAACCGGTAGAACTTTGCAAGAGGTATTGGTTCCTAGGATCTGACCTCAAAAACCCCGACAGGAAGAGGAAAAGCGTAGACGTAACAGCACTTTGCAAGAAAAGAGAGTGACACGCCTTTTGACGGCTCTAGAACCTGACAGCTTAAACAGTTCATAATCTGAACTTGGTGCACAACAGGCGCATAACACTCCTTTTGTGGGCAACAAAGAGCGAGAAAAGACCATGCAACGAGCAAAAGGGCAGCCGAGTTGCTAAAAATGGACAAGATATTATCCTCGACGAATTGACAGAGCGTCAATTTCCGGCAAGAATGCAGACTAGTATTGCAAGACTCGAGTGACACGCCTTCCGATTTCTGACGGCTCTAGAACCTGACAGCTCAGACCAGCATTTAGGCTGAACTTTCTCAAGTATCTAACAAGAAACTAGTCGTTGCAAGACATGACTCGCTTGAGTGACACACCACCTGTCTTTGAGACGCGAAGGAGGTTGTAGGAATCCCGTGAAGAAGCAAGAAACGCTTGAGTGCCACCCTGTAGTCTGAGACTTGGCAGATAGACAGACGTTTTCTCTGCATGTAGCATAACGTAGCATCCTATTTAGCATCCTAGGAATGTGTATGTGCAAGCTAATGAACCCCAGGAACGAGCTGTTCCGTTTCTTAGCAAATGAAGAAAACATGAATATTTTCCGATATTTTCTCTGCAGGTAGCCTGTTTTCCAGGAGAATCCTCAATAATGAGCTCCAAGAATAAGTAGTATCTCGTCAAAGTAACAAGAGAAACATCCAGGAGCTGCAAGGCAATGCACGCTCGAGCGGAATTGCAACGGCTCAGATGCGGTGTCTAGAGCTAGGACAACATGAGTTGACACGGTAAACGTGGATAAATAGTGAAGGCGGTTTAGTGAGATGAGCAATCTGACTCGGGGTTTTCACTCAGCAGATTACACAAGGAAATAGTCAGCATAAAACACGGAAACCGAGACGAGCTCCAACCGCACTTTCCTCAGATTGTCTCTCTAGCTTGTATTCCTCCTTGCGTATTCCTTGCCTTGATTCACTTAGCTAGCGGGAAGGGGAGGGGCTATTTCTACTCCACTTCCGCTTGACCCAGCGAACAACTATTGACACAGCGAACACTTCAGTATACGGTAATGGGGTTATTAATGATGAAATAATCATAAATTTGTCCCAAGGAACAAATAGTGACCCAGCGAACCTCTTTGTATCTCTTCCTTGCGTATTCCTTGCATTGATTCACTTAGCAGTGGGAAGCGAGGGGCTATTTATACTCCACTTCCGCTTGACCCAGCGAACAACTATTGTCACAGCGAACCACTTCAGTCTACGGTAATGGTGATGATGAAATAATCATAAATTTGTCCCAAGGAACAAACAGTGACCCAGCGAACCTCTAGCTTGTATCTCACCCCTTGCCCTGATTCACTTATCTAGGGGAGGCAGGGCTATTTCTACTCCACTTCCTTTCATCCCGGTCAGTCAGTATGATAGTGCACGGGAATTCAATAGAATAAGAGAAGGAATGGGGCCGAGGTCCTCCATTTCACAAGATGTTGACTGTGCGTAGGGATCTCAGTGGTCAGATCCGTTACCATCCTAGGGCTCAAATTTGCATCGAGTTACTCTTGCAAGCGAATGCAAGTGTGCAGAAAGTCGATCACAAGCCCAAAATACTCAACTTTGTCCATCTCTTCTGCAAGAAAATGCAGATAGCAATCGAATAACGGCAACTTGCAACCCGTTTCCTGCCCGATTTTGCGATCTTTTGAGAATGTAAGAGCACGAAAAAGAGCAAATCAGTGAACAAGGGCTGCGCGGAGATTAAATCACGGGGTCTCTCACTATCAGAGAGGCGAGAGAGCATGCGAAATGGAGAGAGTCAGAACCTCAGAGCTCCTTTCTGATCTCTCAGCGAGGGAGGATGCAGAGTTTAGAGCGAGCGAATGAGGAATGGTCTGGCTCTCTCATTTCGTAGTGCTCTCTCGTCGGTTGGAGAAATGAGAGAGCATGGAATAGTGAGAGAGTCAGACGATTACTTGTGCCTGTCACACACGAAATTTCCTCGGAAAAACGCGCGCATGTCTCAACAAAACCCCGAGAGTCAATTGCATTTGGGAAAGTGAGCAAAAGTCGCGGGATTCAGGAGAAAAGGGAACCTAAAAGCTCAGAAGCCGAATATTTCAAAAATCTGATGAGAGATAATGTAAATTGGCCGTTACAGCCTCATTTCAAGCAGAAATCTGAGAATGGAAGATGCTAAGAAGTGAAGTAGCGCATGTTTATCGTGAGAATACTCACATTACAACAACCCCTAATAAGGATTACTCATCATCGTTTCACGGAACTAAAACGTGCAAAAGGGAATTTGCTTCCAAGAGCTCTGAAGGCCTGCTAAATATAAACAATAATTGGTGTAGAAACATAATTGCAGGATGAAATCGGTGTGGAAACTGACTACTGGTCAGTCAAAGTGAGAATTCTCAGAAAATATTGCTCACTGGCTAACATGGACAAGAGAGCGTGCGTAAAAGAGAGGATGGGAGAGAGGATAAGAGATTAGAGGTCGATCGCGAGATCCGAAGAGACGATTGATTGGAGTGGTGAAGGCAACAACTGCTCTCTCCATTCTGAGTGATCTCTCGCTTTCTCTGACTGGCAAGAGAGCTGTCTAACTCTCTCCATTCTCCCTGCTCTCTCGCTCACTCTATCGGGCGAGAAATAATGTGTCCAGGAGAGAATAACACATGTCGAGTTGGTTGGGGGAAATATTTGCGAGAATGAGGGTCTCTCTCATTTCGAAATGCTCTTTCGTCAGGTAGAGCAGCGAGAGAGCACGGGATAGTGGGAGGGTCAGACAGATTGGGGGGGAGATGAAGAGAGAAATGAGTAGAGGCCCTTGACAACTTTCGACTTCTGAGAGGATGTCAAGTGATTCAATAGATTGATCAACTGATCAAAGCGCAAAAATCTCTCGATTGATATGTTTCACACTGCGATCTCGTCGGTCGACTGTTCGAAGCGATCTTTCACAATAGAATGTAGAATAATTGTTATGTTTCACACCGCCTATTTGCAACGGGGAAAGGGTGAGAGTTATTATTTCTCAGAATCCTTCGTTTTGATAAAAATAATCACGTGATGAAACTACAGATCTGCATAATCTGCACTTAGTGACCCTCAAAGTGCAGCAAATGATGAAATAGAGGCCCTGAACTAGGTCTCGTGATCCAGGGAACTATTCAGAGCCCTTAGTCTCAGGGCCTGAGAACTCGCCAGTATTTCAAGAGAACAATTCCCTCCCCCAACAAATATCACCACCCTCTACTATAATTGCACATTTCGCCGAGCTTTCAGCAAATAAATTACAGGAGTACTCGGTGCCTTGCCGTACCACCCAAACATCTCCTTTATTTTCGAAATGCCCACCTCTCCATTCCCCGTGCTCTCTCGCTGGTCAGACGGAGCGAGAGAGCATACGAAATGGAGAGAAACCCTTGCGTGGGCTGCAATTTCGCCAGGGGAACAGACCGAAAAGGGCGTGTAAATAAGGGAAGAAGCAGAATCAAAACAAGAAATAAAGAGATCAGGACATCGCTTGAAAGATCGCTTGAGAGACGAAGATCTCAAAAGGTAATATGAAGTAAACCTGAGTTTTAAAAAAAATTTCGTTGGAGGCTTAAAGCACGAATTGAACACGATCTCACACTTGTTTTGCCACTCAAATCACGCATCAGATATCAGATTTCGCGTGGGGCGAAGGACAACATAGGCAGAGAAATGGAAAGATGAGGAGCAAGGAAGAGGGCATGGGAACTAAGACCAATCTGACTCTCTCACATTTCAATGCTCTCTCGGTTCTCTGACCTATGAGAGAACAGTATGAAGTGAGGAGCAGGAAAGAGGGCATGGGAACTGTTTTCCAATTCTGAGATTAGTCTTGTGAGAGGGCATGGGAAACAAGGGTGTTGTAAATCGTAAATCTTGATAATATTCGAAAAAGACTGCTAAAATAATATTCAAGCAAGAAGACACATTAAAATGCGAAGGAAATAGGGTGACACTAGTGAAAAGGAATTACTTCAGGAAGTGAAATCACGACATTTTTGCACTAACCATTACAGCAATGAGGAAATTAGATGTGACGCGACTCTTTAGGAGTCTTCCATTTAAGACTCGATTGATTACAATTTTAGAGGCATCGTCTGACTCTCTCATTTCGCTATGCTCTTTCGGCGGTTAGAGAAGCGAGAGAGCATGGACAAGAGAGAGAGACCATTCCACCAATTTTGAGTAGGGAGTAGAGTTCGAAAAAAAGGGAAATCGTAATCGTGTTCACCGCATTTCACACACTTTTTTTGAGATTCTGACAGGTGGGAGGATATGGTAAATGATGAGACGCCCGCATTTGGAATTCTGAGTGACCTCATAATGCGTTCTCTGGCTAGCGAAAGTCTCTATACTCCGCTCGTCCGCTTTTGTTTTCGAACTTGCGAATAACAATGAACGAGGAAAGCACGACGTAGCACACCGCAGCTCAAAATCTTGGGCGCAAGCCGGTCTAAGACTCTCACTTCGCAATGCTCTCTCGTCGGTCAGAGAGACGAGAGAGCGGAATGAAGAGAGCGTCATTCATTACTCGACGTTTGACGCGACCTCATGACAAAATTAGTGGCGATTCATGGAAAAGGAAGCGATTCAGAAGCATTAGAAATGTATTGGACTGATAAAGTGGGGGCGGGAAAAGGTGAGCGATTATTTTCCTTGATAAATCATAACAAAGTGTCCTGGAAAACAATCAAGAGCTGTCTATGACAAGTCTGTGACAAAATCACCTGACTCTATTTTTAGCTCTGTTAATGTTCTAATAGTGTTCTGATAATTCGGATTCGCGTCGTATCAAAATAGAACCGAATAATAGAGTTGGAAATTCGGGTAATCGTCTCTTCATTTCGTGTACTCTCTCACCGGTCAGAGACGCGAGAGAGTGTGCCAAATGAAGAGACGATTACCCGTATTTCGAACTCTACTGAATAAAGTCGTCAATCAAAGCATGGAATGAGGACAAACAGCGTACGATTACGACTAGCAAAATAGAGATAATCACTATAAAATGCGACAGTGTAGCACGCAAACTAAGATGGGCGAGTCTAAGATTTTTTTTGGAATCAGCGAAATTACATGATCTCAATATCAAATCAGTTATGCTTCATTCTCAAGGGATAATTGATAGTGGACTCTCGAAATCGATTGTGCAGAGATGGTGCAATGCTACAAATAATAACCAATAATTTGAATTGACCTACAAACGAATCAAAGTATCAAAGAGCAAGCTCAGTATTAGAGACAGAGGCAGCGTTTTGAAACATCGAAAACCCCAAACGCGGGGTGAACCCTAAATCCCCTAGTGCTTCGCCGCGCGTTCTCTAAGTCTTGCGGGGATTATTTTCGAAAGACCAATCTTCCAACTCTCTCGATTTCACACGCTCTCTCAATGGTCAGAGAAATTTAGGGTGAGCACCGATGTTTTCGTTTGAGAAAATACGTTAGCGGGCTCGCGCTTAGTACAAGAAAACAAAAATAGGCGCACGGTGGTATTTTGGGACGGATGGTCCAATTTCGGCGCGGGTTGAGTAGATTTTCTTGAGGATACTACCGGCCAGCGGAACAAATGAGGACCTTGTTGCCGGGCTAGAATCTAGTTCCTACAACAGATTGGATGAGAAATGTTATACAAAATGAAGAAAAAGGTGGTCAATGTACAAAATCTCGGTCAAGAATTCAACAAGGAACTTTTTTATTAGATTTAATCTTTTTTCGAAAAAGAATCTGGTCCAGCAAAGCATAAATTGTGAGAATTGAGGAATGGTCTGACTCTCTCATTTAGCAATGCTCTCTCGCCGGTTAGAAAAACGAGAGAGCATGGGATAGTGAGAGAGTCAGATCAATCATCGGAGAATTAGATGCGTTCGAGATCTCGGCCGAAATTCATCATAGAATTCATCATCAGGGCACATGATACCACGCAAGATTAGCTGTTCGGCAACCAATGAGACATGAAATGTAGTTGATGAGCGTCATGGCTCTTCATGTGACAACGTTGAATGAGAATCTATGTTTAATAACCAGAATCAAGGGCAATAAAATTTCTATCAGTTTGGGAAAGCCAATGAAACATGAAATGTAGCTGACGAACGTCAACCTGATGTGACAACGTAAAAAGAGGATGAATGCCCGAGAAGTTCAATAACAAGCAAAGCTGAGATCGAGACCGAATGAGAATATTCACAATATAGCTCGAAATACGAGTCACCGTCTCTTCAGTCTTCGTACTCTCTCGTCAGCATACCGGGCGAGGGAGTGTGCAAAATGAAGAGACGGTGACTCGTATCTCTAATTCACACGATTCTTGTCCAAGCTGAGAGTACGAGCGTGGGAAACATCAGAGATTCGAGATTTCAACAACAATTCATACTTATTTCCGTTTGATTTCGCGAAATTAATGAAATATGTAATTCAAAGGCATAGGAAGTCGAAGAAAAGATTCGGATTCTATATCTAGAACATGTGTCAGGTCTCGAACCGACACACGCCTTTTCTGGAGATGTGACCGTCCCTTTCCACGCCGAAATTGCATTACCGAGGTTCCTTTTTCGTCTGACTCTCTCCAATATTGCTTATCTCTCGCTTTCTCTGACCATTCCATTCCATCACATACTGTCAAGAAAGAAGAGGAGTGATGAAGATGGGACAGTTCCCTATGTTCTTTGAAAGGACCATCGATGAGTTGATTACAGAGGAAATTCAGGAGGAGTGGAAAGCTCTTAGGCATGCGCTGTAAAGGTCACAACGCTAAATTGAAGGAACAAGAATCACATTTACATGTAAGAGGTATTCTTTACATTTAAGAGGTATAAGAAAACTACACGCGGGAGAAACCGATGCAGAATAAAACCAAAAAAATAAGAAAACGTCTATCCAGCACGTGAGAAGTTCCTTGAACGAGCGGAAGTCACAGAATTCGTTTATGAATCCCTCTTGAGGAACAAAACACATCTGAACGCGTGGTCTAATGTTCAAGAAAAACGAGGAGAAGTTAAGGTGTTTGAGAACACGTGAGAAGTTCCCTAAACGAACGGAAGATATCGAGTTTGTGCAACTAAGCAACAATCAAATGATTTAAGGAGGCACTATTAACAGTTATTAAAGATATAGCGCGGTTACTCGAACAATCTTTTCACACGTGAGAAGTTCCCTGAACGGAAGATGTCGAATTTGTCCATCCTAACACGGCTGATTTGATTACGGTAACGCGGTAAACAGCGCTGAGAGCGCCACCGAATCAAACATCAAAGTGCCTAAAGTTCCGCCGGATTCTTTATATCTCGGTACTAGCATGCAAGCGATTTGATTAGCTGAAACAGTAATCGTGAATCAAACAACAAGATGAATACAACGTTTCAGGCTCGATAAGCTAGAACAGTCTTCTCATTTCCAAGAGAGGGTAGTGATTCAAAGCGGAACTACAATAGGACTGAGCAAACACCAGCGAAACACGAAAACAAAAGAAGTGAGCAGAGTACGAAACGCGCGAAAAATAGCACTGTCGTAATGCGATAAGAACGAGGAACTGAAATACTCTCTCACTTTCCTGTGCTCTCTCGTCTCTCTGACTGACGAGAGAGCACGGCGAAATGAGAGACTTCGGAAAACCTCTCTCGGCGATCAACGAAACAGTGTTAGATGTTCGAAAAAGGGAAGCTACAAATTCGGTTAATTCGGATGACGATTGCAAGTGTTTCCCTTCATTTTGCACGTTCTCTAACAGATAAGATAGAATGACGATTGTTATGTTTCTGACGCGCCTTTTCGACTGAGAAATGGACCAATCCAGCTATGTTTCACGGTCTGATCATAACCCACTGGGAGCTGCACTATTCGATGCAGCACCGGACGCTAGTGTTCATATACTCAAAAATGATAATGAGACACTGGGAATAGGGGTCACAGCCATAATAGCCATAAATAATGAAAAAATAGTTTCGAAAACAAACCTCGACTCGCCTATCGTAGATCAGCGGCCATTGCGACTCGAGCAGTCCGCCGATCTGCATTTCTGAAAATAATTAAATAATTAACAATTAATTAATTTAAAAAAATTATAATTGGGTATCTCATCAATTCAAGAGTCCACAATACGTACGCATCAAAGCACAGAAATCTGATGAAACTAATATGAGGGAGATGACAGGATTGGTCTGAATGATCTTCATTCAAAGGATCAGAATCACAAGATTCCTAGTTCAAAGTAAGGATGGATTGGCCAGAAATGACTCCTCATTCTGTACGCTCTCTCGCCTCTCTGACCGGTGAGAGAGTGCGCGAAATGAAGAGACGATTTCTTGCGAAGCTAGTTCAAAGTCACCTTTCGGAATCAAAAGCACGAGTGACAGGCAAAAGATAGAATAATAGCGTCTCAGGGAAGACAGACAGTCGAGAAATCGAATCAGGCCTGTTGGTCAAGGAGCAGAATCCTAAAGATCTAGAGGCCACAAGAGCACAGAAATAGCCGCTCCTCAACAGCAAATGAAACAGCGATCAGAGCAATCAAATACCTTTCAAAGCGAATAATAGCATTAGGGATGGCTTCACAAGAAATGGTAACTTCATTTCGCGTGCTCTCTCATCGGTCAGAGAGGCGAGATAGCGTGCCACGCGATCCCTAATTAGCTTATCAACAACACTATCCGTTAAATTGGTTGGAGTAGAATTGCGAGCTAGCGAATTTTCAGCAAAAGAATCAACCAGAACAATTGAGCAACAGATAATTGACACCGCAAGACCGCAGAAAGCCAGCAAAAGATGAAAGAGTTGCCGAATCGCATCATTTCCTATAGGAACTACTCGGCAATTCGGAGAAACGGGAAGAGACTCAGATCTCTCCATTTCCCATGCTCTCTAGCAGGTTAGAGAAGGCGAGAGAGCACGCAGAATTGAGAGAGTCAGAGCAGATTCATTTAGTAGGCTCAAAGTGCCTGCGGGCATGAACATCTGACACGGATTGAATAAATAGGCAAAGACATCTCTGACTCTCTCGATTTTCCACGCTCTCTCGCCCTGTCTGACTTATTAGAGAAGAATATTCTGGAAAAAACTCTCCCATTTATCCATGCTCTCTAGATCTGTATGACCGGCGAGAGAGCGGGTAGAACGAAGAGACTATGGAGGTGGAAGAGAAGTTTGTTTCTACAGCCCTTCCGTGTGCTCAGCTTGAGCGAAAATCGTATGATACATGCGCAATTTCATTCTACGAGGGAGAGACTATGGATAGTACAGAATGAACTCATTTCGGAACCAAAAATATCAAAGCACCGATCTCAATTTTGGCTCAAGAACCGGAGCAATGTAGAACGTATCGTGTAAAGGTGAAAGTAAAGTTGCACAGTTATTCTAGGCACTTGCGTTCTGCGGTGAGCCCCCTAGGCCAGTCAACAATTAAAGGCCAATTCAGTCCAGAGGGACTAATCTCTTCTTCGCACCCACTTTCGTGTAGAATTGAAAAATGTATCAAGCTTGGCCGGCAACTATTCTAGCACAAGGATACGTGAGATGTTGCATGACACTCTCCTGTCAGGCTCAATTATGTTGCTCATAGATGTACTGGGAAGTAAATTTATCCATCCTGAGAGCGCAGCTCCTCTTCTTGTTTAAAGGAGAGGATTTAGATAGAACATCATATCTACAGTATACATGTGATCTTCGCTGGAGAGTACGTAAAGGGAGATGATGATTACCACTTTTTGAGAGTTGGGTAAAGGCTGATTTATCGAATGAGTTGTGCTTCACCCTTGAAGGTAAGCGTGACCTAGTGAAATTGATTTTTTCGCATTTCGTTTCGTACAACAATAAGCTGTTAATTATGTTTATTCCATTTAGTCGTGATAACTTCTTCACTTACAAGAATATTGTGAGGAACTGTATGCAAATGAAATAAATTGTCGCCAGTGTAAAATAGAAATCTGAAAGTCAGGGAAACAATGCTTGCAATTCAAGATGAAGAGTTAGCTGTTGTCAGTAAATAAACAATTATGAATAAAGATAATTTCAAGATAGTCCATAGTTAAAATATTATTATTTGAAATCTCAAAGAAAATTAGTACTGTACACTCCAATGTTTGGGAAAGAGATAGTAGATTGCACTTTACGTACAGTTTAGGAAATCAGGAATATCGGTAATTATCGAACAAGAGGGCAAAATTTGTGTGTTAATTTTCAAGAATACAACCAGATCAGTCAAGGGAAACGTAGTACAAAAGTGTGGAAGACATGGGAATGGGAGAATACTGTCACCTGGGAATTAGAGCTCGGAATACGAGTCGCCGTCTCTTCATTTCACACACTCTCTCGCAGGGTCGACTGGTGAGAGAGTGTATGAAATGAAGAGACGGCGACTCGTATTTCGAGCTCTAGTCGGAAGTAACAAAGGGTTACGACGGACTGTGATCATGGATGCATTTATCACTCGTCTTGGCCTCCTTTCTTCTTCTATCCATGTAGCCAGTTCGCATGTAGTGAACGGTGGTGGCGAACACGCGCTGAAATGCATTTGGTTACTTTTCTGAGAACTTTAAGAGCATTTCTAAGGTACGTTGTGGGAACAATATGTTTCAGGAAACCACTAAAATATTCCGTGATGTGTTGCGTTCAATGTGAGTACGTGAATTACTGGCAAAACCCTACAGAAACCCAGCGCTCAGTATTACCCGACACGGCAATCTGATTTCGACTCATCCACTAAACCCCGACGTGTAAAATTGAAAATATAATTGAATTAATCTCCGCTCTCGATAGCGACTACCGTATCCGTTCACTACCGTATTTCAGAAACCGTACCCTACAGTACACTTTCAATACCGTAACCCTACCTCGCACGCCATGCTAATCTCCGCCCTTCTCCCGGCATCCGTCGTGTAGGACAGCAGCACTTCGGAGAGGACCTCGCCCATGCAGACCTGAGTGATTTAATTAATATAAAATTAAAGTATAAAAATAAAATATATTCAGTCTCGAAAATGTAATACTCTTTCGCATCCGAAAATTGTGCATTTGGTTGTGCTTCACACTCTGGATATCAGCCCAGCCCTGTATTACTCATTCAATGATCGAACACTAGGTACGTGTTTCAAAAAACGAATAAATTGATGTCGGATCACTGGCTGTAATTTTGTGTGATTGAGATTCAATGAAAAGAAATCGTAAAAACAAACCAGAAAGACGTCCCAGAAGGCGCTGTTGAAGCCACGCGAGACGAAGTCGATATGGCGCGCGCCTAGAATTGATTTTAGGTCAGAATCTGACCGTCAGAGGTTGATTTTAGAGAATTCTTATTCAATGTCAGGGCAATTAAACATTTTTACACTGCGTGAGGCGATTCTGCCATTTACCATTCAGAAGTTCATGAACACTAAATTTCAGGTCAATTGCCTCACCGAGCGCCTCGCAGGTGATGCGCATCTGCGTCTCGTCCAGTTGCTGCACGAGAATCTGCGAAATGATTGAGATAAATGGTGTTGTGGATTCTATGATTTACTAATTTTGAAGAATTCAAACATTTTTGCATTGCGTGAGGTGATTCTGCTGTTTATCACTCACAATCTTATTGAAGAAGTTCTGAATCACTCCCGACAGCTCGCTGAACCCGATCTTTACTTCGTCATCACTGGCATCCACGTTGACGAACGTTTTCTGGAATTATAATTATTAATAATAATTTTTTATTATTGGTTATTGTTATTTTGAACAGCGGTCCAAGTGAACATCCGCTTTGCTGGGCACATGAACCCAAGTAACTCCAGTGAAACTCATTGTGGTTTCATCAATTTACATCCGTCAAAATGTAAAAAATCAATAAATAAATAGTAAAATAAATTAATAACCTTAATCGAGGCACTCCTTCCGGCAGACCTCTGCCACGCGCACATGAACAGTTCCGGCGAGTGGTTGAGAATGCTGTAAATGTTTGTTTGATTAATCATGTATTGGTTATACTGAAATCTCAAATTCTGCACGTTGGAGGTTCCTTTAACCCTTATTGTTTCATACTACATCAGATGTCTCACAGTCTGAGCTGTGCAATTACACGCACCTCATCAAATGCTCATTTGCTATAAATTGCAGATTTTTTCGAAGAATTCACGCCTCAGGAAGAGATGAATGCTCATTCTGAGAAGAAAGAGATGCGTTGTTTCGAAAAAAACGGTCAGGATCTCTCTATTTCCTGAATTAGGTCTGCCTACCAGGAACCAGCTACATTCAGAAGAATAATGACCCCCGTCTATCTCCTCGGCCCTGTTAATTGCACGTCTTCCTCAGACAATCTCGTCTCTGAGTCATCGGACCGGAATATTTTCGAAAAGGCTGAATGACTCTCCTCATTCTGCACGCTCTATCACTGCTCGGAACAGCGTGAGGACATGTGAAAAGAAGAGAGCTACGGCATTGCTTATTCACTCCAAAGCGTCCAAAGCGGCCGGAAATTACGAGCCCGCCTCAGACCGTGCGAAATGCGAGAAATCGTGAACCAACCAAGAGGGTGACCTCTTATTTACCACATTTTACATTCCACATCTCGGACCGCTAGAGACCACTGAAGTAAGGGAGTTTGGATATTGGTTTAGAGCCTTTGACAAATGTGCCCAAATAACGTGGAAAATGCGTTCTTCGGTCTCTAGAGACGTGTGTTCGCTAAATATATTCGAAAAGTTCGATGGTCGGAGACCAGAATAAGTTGACATAGGGGACATCTCTGAGGTCTTCGCTAATGATCGAAATACGGGCATCCAGTAATTTCGAGACCCTTCGCTATATCAGGCTCTGTTTTTGTTATTGTAACTTATCTTGAAGGTGACAACTTCTCACTGTAAGGAATTGCCGATGAAATTCGTCATTCGCCCTAAGCCCTAGTTTATTTCTGGCCAGCTCGGGAGAGGTTATTCCTGAGATCTTACTCTCGTCCATTCACTCTTTCCTAAGCAGACAGTAGTTAAGCCTGAGGAGGGTCAGATGACTGTTCTAGGGAAGACTTCGCAAGAAATCGTCTCTTCATTTCGCGTACTCGCACATTGGTCAGAGAGGCGAGAGAGCGTGTGGAATGAAGAGAGTAAATTCTTGCCAAGCCATCCCTAGACTGTTCTATCGAAGTTATTCCAAAGATCTCACTGCCCTTCTGATTCCCAGAGAGGGGAAAACAATGGGACTGTCACTCTATTGCAGTGGGGATATTCCGAGAAACGCATTATCTCGTCCAGAGGGCGAGTGTGTGGGGTAGTAGAGACGTAGATCCGACTGTTTATTGAGATAGACTGTCTCTTCAAAGTACTGAGAAAGAAAAAAGACAAGACAATGCTGCATTGTACAGGAATTATCTCGTCCAGAGGGCAAGCGCGTGGTTTTACGTAGATGCGACTATGATCCTGTATCCAGATTCCCTCCTGCCTAGTAGTCATACTGAGACTACGGAAATAACGACAAGACAATGCCGCATTGTGAAGGAATTATCTCGTCCAGAGGGCAGGTGTGGGGATATGTAGATCCGTCCTATCTTCAAGGCAAAATGTTACCCATTTTCACGAATCGGATGAGTTTCACAAACTATGGAAAAGGGAATTGCTCTTCAAAATGACGATTCGAATAACACAGCCTTGGAAAGTATAAATCCCGTCAAATCTCCCTCGACTACCCACATGAGGCATTTCCTTCTTTCCCAGGCGCCATGCCAAAGTAAATTACGATTCGGCCCTGGGTCTAAGCGAATTTCGACGAATCCGTTCCACCAATTAAACCGTGGGTGTAAATTTGCTTAGCCTGAAAACTAATTTCGAATCTGAGACGAAAAACGTCATGAATTCGCATTTTCGAAGATTTTTGAAAAGATTTAGCGAGTCTGCGAACGTTTTGCTTGAGAAGTGTCGGGAATTAGTAAAACATGAGTGCTGAGCGCCAGAGATCCGCATTTTTGAGTACTCGCTGAGACCAAACGATGAAAACTCCGTTCTGGTACTCTCCATTCCACACACTCTCTCACTCTGTCAGCCTGGCAACAGACTATCTGCAATGAAGAAATAGGCCGATTGGCGAACGCTCTTGATGCGCATTCGTTAGCGCTGAGGCTAAGCAGCGCGGGAATATATGACAGCGCATTTTCGAAGAACTACATACAAAATGTGAATTGTAAAGTGGGTCATAGATTTCCTACTGGATCTAAGCCCCCAGATTTGTTTTATTCGATTTACAGTCGTATAATCAAACAAGGAAATGCTGACAGAAACTTTATTTTTGATCACCGAACCGGAAATGTTTTGGCTCGTCTCAAAACTCCCCAGAGGATTCGAGTGGACGATCGTTAGGAAAGCGAATAAAACCGTGCTCTCCTCGTTTTCCATGCTCTCTCGCTGCTCTGACCACGAGAGAGTGGGAGGAATAAAGAGAACTTTGTATTCGACATCCCAGTTTAGCCCCCTTGTGAACCTCATTAGTCACCCTCGCTCAATCAACAATCTGGCCCTCGTTTCGAAGATGTTTTGGGAACGGTTCTCTGGGCGTTCTCTGGCTTGTTGAATGCACAGAACAACTGCGAAATATGAATCTTTAAGCCAAAAACTGCGGCGCGATGTGAAACACATCCTTTTTTGAGAAATCCTGGACGTTCTCATCCCTCCCGAACGCAAATTCCACTCAGTTTCAATGTCATGGTGTCCCTAACTGTTCCTCGAAAGAGATAGAACTGACCCCTTCCACTCTCCAATGACGATCCTTTTCGTCTTCTCATCAAGCGGTTCCTGATTGCTACTCCCCCACAAAGTCCCCCCTTCAAAACAAGCGCTGCCGAACAGCATTCCAAACCTAAATCTCTACGCCAAGCACTAAATACATACGCATAATATCCCGTTTTTGTATGATGTTTATTTATTTTAATTAGCAAATTATTAATAAATAGCTCACCCCTTCCACTCGCCAATCACGATCCGCTTCGTTTTCTCATCCAGTGGTTCCTTCATAATTTGTCCCCATATCTACGCGCGGTCAAGCTAATCCTACACCTTTTCAACCTCAACCGCACCCCTCCCACTTCATAACCATAAAACTGACCCCTTCCACTCGCCAATGACAATCCGCTTCGTCTTCTCATCAAGGGGTTCCTGATTGCTGGCAGAGTCCTTCTTACGAATGGTGTTCAGCAGAGTGAGCATCTTTCTGGAATATTTTAAAACTAGAAAAACAAATGAATGACAAACAAATGACAATAATAAAAACAACAAATAAAGATAGAGTTGTGATCGTACATGTTAAAATAAAGGACTCGGGAATCATAGAAAAATATAATATTCTTATAGGATCACGGAATTGCGTCAGATTATCCGTCAGAGTATCCCCGATTTGTAGTTGCCTAGCTCCATTTCCAAAAAAGGATCAGAAAAGAGATACGTCTTTCTTGACATCACTCCAGGACAGAGAACAAAAGCCGAATGACTGATGATGAATCAGATTACGAGTAGTCCGACCAGTCAAACCAAGCCCCCACGCCCCCCAGAGACATGGTCTTACACAGGTCAGACAATAGAGAGAACACGTGTAATGAAGAGAGCCTGAAGACAACCCAACCTAGCCGTTTGAGTATAACGGTAGTGATGATATTGATGATGAATCAGATTACGAGAGTAGTCCGACCAGTCAAACTTTGGTCAGAAGGAAACGGAGGTCCCCTGAGACCCAAACATGACATACACGAGATAGCACGATAAGTGAAGAGTGACAGAACAGTTCCCTTCGGGGACCCCAACATCAACGACAGACGGACGATAGGACTCGGTTATAACGGTAGGGGTGTGGTTATAATAGTAGTGATGATATTGATGATGAATCAGATTACGAGAGTAGTCCGACCAGTCAAACTTTGGTCAGAAGGAAACGGAGGTCCCCTGAGACCCAAACATGACATACACGAGATAGCACGATAAGTGAAGAGTGACAGAACAGTTCCCTTCGGGGACCGGAACATCAACGGCAGAAGGACGATAATAGAAATAGGCCTAATAGGCCTCGCGGTGTGACTATTACGGTAGCGGTGAGTAATCGTTTGGCTATCATCACTTCAGGCACTCCCTTGAGAGATACTGTGAGATGGGACCAGGCATGAAAGGAGAAGAAGCTACCAAAACACCGCCTACGCGCGTCATACCATTGGGCTGCAAGTGAGTATTCACAACGGGCTGCAAACACGCCAACTAGGGTCAACTTGTTAGTTATGCCATGATCCTTCCGTTTCATCTACGAACCCACAACTTGCGATGATTCCTACGAGAAAGCAGAAATCTACGCCCCTTTTCCCAGCGTTGTCGAGCGACGACGCGAAATGGGGGCGCATTTTTCATTGTGACAGCGTCGCTTTCACAGAATTCCCATTGTCAGGTGCCTCTCGATTCGCTTTTCTATCCATCGTCGATAAAAATACAAAAATATGACGGAAAACACGGAACTCGCGCAAAAGGACAAGATATAGTGCGCAATCGAGTATTTTGAGACTACAAAAGAAGGAAGGATATGGAATAAGGAAATTGCTTCTTTCGTTTTTGAATTTCGTCTAAAGCTCGTCACAGTGTACATTGAGGTCCTTCCATAGTCATGTAACGACCACGCAACTGTAATTTTGAAAAGGAGTCGCGCAAAGGGAAAGATAAGTCTCCTCAGGCCTCGCGCTCCTACTGAATGGAGTAACTACACATTCGGAATGACGAGAGCTTGGTCAAAGTATCGCTACAATCGCTCTCATATTTCGGTCAGGCGAGAAAA
The DNA here is from genome assembly GCA_900490775.1 of Pristionchus maxplancki. Classification (NCBI taxonomy): domain Eukaryota; kingdom Metazoa; phylum Nematoda; class Chromadorea; order Rhabditida; family Neodiplogasteridae; genus Pristionchus; species Pristionchus maxplancki. The sequence goes on from LS581161.1 coordinate 24,346, forward strand.
GGGGGAGGGTGGGCGAGAAAGAAGACAAAGTTGTGTGTCTGTCGCATCAAGTTGATCTTCGGTCTACAAAGGGAGAGAGACTGTAATACTTGAAATAATACGTAGGTAATATTTCCGACAGGGTGTGACAGTCAAACACAAGAGGCGCGGATAAGTTGCTTCGAGTATGGTGGAGAATGGGGGAGGGGGGTGGGCGAGAAAGAAAAGTTGTATGCGTCTGACGGTCGCATGAGCCGATCTTTGGCCTGTAGTGGAGGTGAGAGGATGTAGGGCCGGGCCAGCCCAACAGACCGAACCATTCTCTCTCAAACTGGCGCCGGATAGGAAGATGGAGAGAGAATGGAGAGTGAGACCATTCCTACGCCCCGACAGCAAGAACAAAACTCCGGTCTGACACTATCCGGCGGCTGACGAAAGAATTGAGGAGATGGAGACATACAGGCTCTTCTAGTCTCGAGTCTCACAGATCCTGACTTTCTCACTTTCAATCTTCTTGTCCACTAGAGGGTGAAGGAATTGTTGAATTCGTCATCGAGACAGTCTAATTCACTTCAGCCTCTTATGCTCTGCGAGCTCTGGACTCAAGGAGGTTCTACGCACACGGTCTGTGATACCGTGTAATTAGATTGAGAGTGGAAGGATTCGTAATCTGGTCTCTCATGTCTTTGACTGAGGAATGGTCTGACTCTCTCATTTCGTAATTCTTTCTCGTTGGTTAGAGAAACGAGAGAACATGGAATAGTGAGAGAGTCAGACGATTACTGACGACTCCGTTGACTGACGACTAGAGACGAGAATGGAATTAGGGAAAGATTCGTCATCTTGACAGTTCAAAGGTTCTCGAGATCCAACAGGACTGATCTGATTAGCTTGATTCCACATGCTCTTCTTTCTCTCTCGCTTCTTGGACTTGTGAGATACACTAGAGAGACAGAGAGCTCGACGGGAATGAACAGAGAGATTCGTCATTCTGACAGTTCAATGGATCTTGAGAGCGAGAGTCTTACAGTGGATGAGAAGGATGACAGGGATCCGCATGACTGTAAGAGTGACGAGTATTTCCTCTTCTCATCTCAGACTATATGTCCAGAGAATGAAAATAAGACCTGGACAATTCCGCTCCCTCCGACTATCTCACTAGACAGAAAATGAAGACAATTGAAATAAGACGGATTTGAATCATTCCTCTTGGGACCCTAACATGGTCACTCAGTTCTAAGGTTGTATAAAAATTGATGATGAATCAGAATTCAACACCTTTCTCCCACGGGAGCACTGCATCAATGATATAACAGTTATGATCATGAACGAAAAGGTGAGAATAAGAATGGACTCAACAGAGAAAGTTGACTGTCCCTCTCCGTATCCTATTCGCCATCTGACAGGCCTGTCTCATACGAATGAATGAAATGAGGGGAGGGATGAAAAAGAAAGATGTTCGGAAATACTGAGTCCCCGCTCCCTCCCACTGGCATAATGTAGTAGTGACATGAAAGGCTCAAGAAAGGAGCAGAAGGCACTACGCAAATAAGGCCTACGCACGTCAAAAAGGCTGGTTCTTTCTGTCGAATGGAGGATGAAGAGAGATGATTGGACGTCAAACCATTCTGGGCTACAATTGGAAAAGTCATGGGTAAGAAACACAGCTGGAAAGACGTACCGAAAAGAAAGACAAAGTAATCCTTAGTTGCTTAGTTTATGAGGAGTTGACGATCATCACCTATACTTCTGTGAAAGTACCTTGACAATTCAGAAGAAGAATAGAGAAGACCGAAAATTGAAGCAAAGAACCCATTTTAGTGCGAGAAGTTTGTCAACAATGCACAGTATTGACACAGAGTGTCGGTACTGGAACTTCCGTACATCAATGACCATGACAAATAGAGATTGGGTAAGACAATTTAGTGGTAGGCCCGTCTGACTGTCGAGCGAATGGCATAGTTGAAGTGAGGTGACGGGACGTTATCAAGAGTAACCGGTATCGTCAAAGCAATTGTCTAGCGGGACAGCTGAATGGCATTCGGAATAGCGCGTCGATGTCAGAAACCGTGCCTGTCCGTCCGTAAAAGGCGAGCCAAGGCTATTGTCTAGCGAGACGCCGCGGGGGTTAGAGAATCAAGGATGGGTACAGCCGCCCGGCTAAATGAGACGCAGACTTTCAGATTGCTTTCCGACGTCAGAGAACGCGATAGTGCATGCGGAATGGAGAGAGTCAGACGAGAAATGAGTCGCTCTGACGAAAATGAGAATGAAAATAGCGTCAGAATTACGGAATAAGAGAAGTCTACTGCTCAGTTGGCTTCCTCGACGGAAAAATAGACATTGGATAAGGAAAGCAGTGGAAGAGTACAGTCTGCGATGAAATAAGGACATCGAGAATTTTTTATAAAGAAGGAAGAATCAAACAATCAGAAGCGGCTAAACTTGAAACGCTTCTGTAACATGCTATCTCGCCAGACTGACCAGTCCTTCTCATCTCACAAAAGCAGCTAAAATACGAAAAGTATGGAGCAATCATTCACCCAAACGTGGCTGGTCCCCAACAATCATTGAACGGTTAAGTGCGTCACATTACCTGTCAACCATTTCAGTCCAGACTCAATAGTTGTCCCGCAAATAACACACCCGACCAAACGAAAGAATCTTTCTGAAATCATAGCTTCTAAAGACGACCTGTCACCGCCGCCTAGGCCATCAAAGAGCGCCAGACGTATTGAAGGCGCTTCAAAACGGCCCGGCTCCGCCCGCTCTCTCGATTTCACATTATCTCTCGCCAGTCAGACAGGACGAGAGATCGTATGAAATGGAGATACTGAAGCCCCGCCCCTCATAATTTCCTGCTCCTGAATGCCTGTTTTCGTCCAGCATAGGTCTGACTCTCTTCATTTCACACGCTCTCTCGTCGGTCAGATAAGCAAGAGAGCATGGAAGGGTGAGAGAATCAGCATTTTCGTCGTATTTAGGCGAATCGAGGACGCAATAGCGCACGCACATGCCCTCATCAAGGCGGGTGGGTTAAATGATGTCCCGTCTCCCGAAATTTCGTCTGACTCTCTCGGTTTTGCGTGCTCTCTCGCTTGCTCTAGCGATTATCTGCATGCCTTAAATGATGTCCCTGGATGTCTTCTCCGCTCACATCCATAACGAGCATCAGGAAAATAGGGCACATGAGCTGTATGTTTTGTCTGCATGGTAGAGTAAGTGAGAGATCATATGAGATGGGGAGAATCTGAGCATGGAAGTTGATTGGACCAATCACTAGAACAGGGAAGGACAAGTTCTCTCGTGTCTTTGGCCACCGAAAGAGCGGGTGGGATGGGGAGTCCAGGAAGGAGACTAAATACACTAGTGACAGAGGAGTTCTCCGAAACGGACGTTGATTGCAATTTGCTGCAGAGTCTAATGGCGAATTGCGGTTAGTGGAGCCATGGTCCGACTCTCTCCTTTTCCCATGCTCTCTCGCATATCTAACTGGCGAGAGAGCGTGGCGAAATGAGAGAGTCAGACCATTGCTCTGTTAGTGTGACGTTGGTCGGCTTAGCGGGAAGTTATATCATGAGACATAGTATGTGATTGAGGTAGTTCTCGAATCAAATTACGAGAAGCAGACGTGACTGGAGTCTACTGAGCAAGCATTTACAAGAACTCGTTGGTCGCTAAATAAGGTAGACAAGAAATGATATTTTGAGACCACACGAATCTAGAGACGCGAAGTAAATTAACGAGAGCAGTCTAGTAGGTCTCCAACACGCCTTGAAATGGCGAGAAAGTAAAAAAAATATTTCAGAGAAGTGGGTGGGGCACGCGCCGCCCGCACTCTAGTCAGTTTTTTTCGCGGGGAGAGTAACGAGATTTGGAAAAGAATGGAAGGGTCTTACAACCTAGACAACATAATTTCCGGAAAAATACGACCTAGAAATGTTTGCGAGAAGCTTAAGGAAATAAGAGCTTTAATTTCAACACTAACCTAATGCAAACCGGAAAAAAAGAAAGTATGCTTCCGGCAGCGACACAAATGCACTGCAAGTTTCGATAGGAGGAAGGGCCTGAAATGTTCCAGGAAAGGAATGGGAGGATTTAAAGGTATAACCCCGAAATAAGAACCCAACTACACTGGAAGGAAGGGCTGGAAATGTTCCTGAGTGAAAAAAAGATTCAGCCTTCTCTTGTTTCGAGTAGGGATGGCTCCGCAAGAAATCGTCTCTCCATTTCGCGTGCTCTCTCTCCGGTCAGAGAAGCGAGAGAGCGTGCAGAATGAAGAGAGTCCTTGATTGCCAAGCCATTCCTAGTTTCGAGTAACGACCGAAACGACCACGCTTCCTTTTCCCATTTCAAGTGTGTTTTCCTCGCCCAAAACTCCCCAAAACACTTGAATTCCGGGAAATAACTGGCGGTTCTACGGTTTGTTGTCCCTCCTCAAAATGCGGATGATCACCCGGTCCCACAACCCCTGCGCTCCGGCGCTTTCCTCGACGAATTCGCGTCCAGGGACTACAAAGGCCTAATAGACTTGAACCGTAGTTTTATTGACTGGGACTTGTTAGACTCTACAAAGCATATTCCAGGCCGTCTAGCGAACTGTTGTTTTTCTTCTTGCAGAAGTGCTCCTTTACTGCGTCAATTGTGCAAGTATTTTTAGAGGACAAAAGGGGTAAATAGCTTTGCAGACTGTACTTTATTGCATTTGTCCTACGAATACACGAGACTATCATAGACCGGCACGAAGAGCTCAATGAGTCAACGCCTTTTCCCACGAAACGTTTGATCTCTTGAAGGACAACATACCGTACAAACGGACTTTTCTGCTCCAAGGCGCAGAAAAAAGCAGTTTTCCTGCTTTTTTGTGCGAAAGTCTGGCATTTCGTCAATTCTGCACCAATTGACTTCATTTTTCGAATACAAGCACTTGAGACGAATGCCCACCGAGCACAACATAAAACGTTATCTGAAAATATTCCAAAACCACAGTAATAAATTTGG
>LS581161.1:38842-55621 GCA_900490775.1 Pristionchus maxplancki
AATTGAGCGAGGTGTTCGGCTTTGTTTTCGAGAAAATAATTTTTGAAAATTTGACCTAAAATTAAAAATTGGAATTTGCATAAACAAAAATCACAGCCGGATGCGCCACATCGAAATGTACCTCCTATCAAATTTTCAAGTGATTTGGACGACTCCTTGCTGAGAAATTACACAAAAGGTTAGAAAATGGTCGAACTTTGGGTGCATGTAATTATGCAAATTAGGGTCACAGGAACATGACAACTATATAAATCGATGGAGGACCCATTGGGGTATCCGAATCTGACATAAATAGGATGGATCATTTTTTGCTGTACCGGAATCCTGTGGAAGTATGCGATTCTTAGGCGAACGCACTGATATGTCTACGCTACGGATGGCTTCGCAAGAAACGACTCTCCTCATTCTGCTCACTCTCTAGCCTCTCTGGCCGGTGAGAGAGCACTCGGAATGAAGAGACGGTCGTATTTCGAGCAATAAATACGTCTAGACTAGACGAGAAAACGATGATAATTAATTAGCGTCAACGTTATTCAGCAAAACAGCGAGAGGGGAAAACTTTACAGGAGAAATGGTCAAAGGAGGAGAGAAAGTCTCTCATTTCGCAATTCTCTCTCGTAGAGAAGCGAGAAATCATGAGAAAGTAAGAGAGCCAGACCATTCCTAGAAAGGACAAAACTGAAGAAGCGCGGTAAATTATAATCTAGACCCGGAAATGAGTTTTTTTTCTTCGAAGAAAGGCGAATTGGTCTCAGATAAGTTTGTTTCGTGATCTGTAGACTGACACATGACCAACCAATTATTAGCAAGACCCGGAAATCGCATTCTTTTCTCTGAATATGCCCTATCGCACCCATCCCGACACAAAGATAGAATGGTGGGTTACAATGGTGCTGATGTTTCGAACATCACGAGTAAGTGTGAGTTACAGGCAGACAAGACGGAAAAAGGTCTCTTCCGGGTATAAGTGATATTTAGCCATTGTAGGCGGAACTGGATACTCTGGTTTCTCGCAACCACTGGCTGGGGAGTAGCCAAACCAGTGGCTGCAAGAAACCAGAGTATGTTCGAGGTATGATCACGATCATGACAGCTACGCGAAACTGCTTTTGAAGACACTACTCTGTGAAACTGTAAACAACTTTTGACTCTCCCTTCTTTAGAAGAATGCCGTGTCTAAACAAAGAGAACAAGAAGTGCAATGGGCTTAGCAAAATAACTAGCTATAGATGGAATGAAATATTCTTTTCTCCATGAACGCATTATTGCAATTTTCATAGCTCTTGCAAATGCTCATTATGGCCGAATTCTCATTATTGCGTGTTTTCTAGTTTGGCCCTAGAGCCTCGCGAAATGCAATTCTCGCACGCACGGAGCATGCTGAATTAGCCAGTGGGCGTCATTTCCCTAATTTTCTATTTATCCAGAAGGCCGGAGAAGGCGAGAGAGCAGGCTAAATCGAGAGAGTGCAGACATTTTGGACGCAAAACGTGGCATACTGGGCTTACGCGTGCGAACTGGGGCCGTGCATTGTGTACCCGAAAACAGGGTCCCGATGAAAATAATGAACGGATGGTCAGTCTCTCTGACCAGTCAGACAGTGCGATAGAGTTCGCGAAATGAAGAAAGTCAGACAATTGTTCGCAAGAAAATAACGTCTGCGCTGTCAGAATTATAGATGAGCGTCTTCAATTTGAATTGGGTCTCATCGACAGGGAAAATGCTACATCTAAATGGGCTCTGTCTCATCTCAATGCACCTAAAACGTCAAGATGAAAAAGAGCCACCTGCGCCTGGCGGTTCTCAATTCGGAAGGAGAAGAGTGACTTGCAAGCGCGCACTCGTGGGAAAGTGTGTGGGGTTAGTGATAGCCAAGTCTAACTGCTAGCTTTTGTTTTAAATATCAACCTTGAGAGATAATTGGGGTTACTTGGCTCGGAATAGAAACTTTCTAGACTCGTGATACATTTTCAGACGCACTTAATTGAGTTTCCGAGTATAAATAGTGCTACAAGGTTCCAAGAATAGGGGTAGTAGAAGAATCCGCGAAATTTCTCCAGACTATTTTCACGAAAATGATGAGAGAGTAGTCGAAATATCAATTCTTTGAAGAAACAGACAACCTTATTCCAAGAATAACCCCTGTTGCAAGTCCACATGCGATTATGCTAAGCTTGCGTCTCTACCATGGACCAGAGCGAAAGATAAATGCATGAGCTATGGTCCCAAAATGTTTTCAGCATTCAGGATCCGGTGGTTCCGGAACCGGAAAATGGGCACCACCGTAAATTCCGGTCCTCCTGGAACGGTGAACGCTCGGAATTTTCCGGAAACGGTTCTTCTTGGGAGAGAAGGTGGAGGAAATGGTCCGGAAAACCAGGAATCAAAAAAATAGAGCGGCCTGGAGTTTTTGGTACGTGGTCTTTGCTGACAATTAGGCAGAAAAATAGATACAATTTGTAAAAAGTGCAGCAATAACGGGAGACAACTACAACCAAATCGTTGTCATTTCTCGGGATCGTTTTGAGCACTATCTGATTGAGAGAACACTTGGAAAGAAGTCACTGGAAAAAGGGAGAAAGAGACGCTTCGAGAAGTCACGAAACGTGCGAGTTCAAAGGCAAGCGCCGCCCTCCTGACGTGGGAATTCGCTGCGAAGGCGCGAATTGAGAGGGTGGAGCAACTCTCACTCTGACTCTCTCAATTTCCCATTCTCTCTCGCTCCTTCTAGCCTCGAAAAGAGGCCCTGTAATGGAGAAATGGCTAGAACGAAGGAGAGTGGACCAAATTAAGGCCCCGGTCCGAGAAAAGACTCGCAGAGTCTGAGAGTACGTGTAGACCCTTTCGTTTTTCGGTTGCTCTCTCACTTTCGCGTGCTCTCTCGCCGGTTAGAGAAATTCAGGTTGGGGAGCCGTAAGAATGATGGGCTGGATTCTGGGAGGACAGGCGATTCCAGGAATGGAGAAGGAACGAGGAAGAGGGTTCCGGGGGGCGGGCATAGGGCAAGCGGAATGAGAAAATGGAGATACGAACCCATAACGAGTTTCAAACAATCTGCATTGGATTCAGTGGCAGGGAGGTCTGATGAGGAATGCGGAGATGATGGCAAGAATATAATAATAAATGGGAAAGGGCTTAGTTGACGGAGGGAGAGTTCTAAATATGGGTAATCTTCTCTTCATTTCACACACTCTCTCACCGGTCAGAGAGGCTAGATAGTGTGTAAAATAAAGAGACGATTACCCGTGTTTTCACCTCTAGGAAGGAGGAAGACGGTGCTTCGTGAGAGATCGAATACGAACCCAGTAGATTCAAGTGAGTTTCACAAATGCTTTACAGATTGGAGAGAGCTGTGAAATCTGATTCGGAAGACGGTGATGGTGTAAGAATATAATAATGAATAGAAATGGGTGAGGGTTTCGAAATGAGTCGAGGTGCGATTTCAGCGCGTTGAGCTTCACTCGTCTCTTAAACAGCGATGCAAACAGAGGTCAACGATTTGCATGCAAATTCCACCTTGTTCATACAACAATAATTCAATTCTCAGATAACATCCAGGAAGTAATAGATCAAACTCGGTACCAACCACTGGGCGGTCGCAAGAGGAAGTCATCTGTGGGATTCTCTCATGAAACGACAAATTTTGGTCGATTAATCAAACCTTCAAGGGGAGGGAACAGATACTACGTCTTTAAAATAGTCCACACGTGGAGTAATTCCGCAGGCTAAAAACTTGTTGATCCGATTTCAACGCATTGCAATCTATCTATCTAATCGTCAATTTTCCCATACGCGCGGACCATTACGCGGACGCGGCGTTAAGTTTATTTGAAAAACGTAGAGCACGCGATCAGACCAGTGCGATCAGATGAGTTTCACACTCTTCCTATAAAGGTAAGCGAGAAGTGAAACGTGATTCGGGCTTCTTTCCGGGTTGAAATATAACTATTGAGTAAAACGAGGTGAGATAGCACTAGATCAACGTTTGTGCCAATAGAAAGAGTCAGAAAGTGCATCTGTGGGATCTTCGCACGAGTCAACAAATTCTGGTCGACAATACAAGGCGAGGACAGATTCGCATTTAGTAAGTCCAGATGAGTTTCAGACCCTTCCTATAAGACTAAGCGAACAACGACAAGTGATCTTAGCTCAATTCCTGAAAAAAAAACAAAGTGGATCAAATTGTCGCTGGAAGCTACAGGAAGACTTTCTCTGAGATCTTCCCACGAATCAACAAAGTCATTCTCTCCTTCGAGATCTGATTCTAGCTCGATCAAGAATCCAAAAAGGGGTGTGAAAAGGAATTCTGGATGAAATATGGCACGCAATCTGGCATCAGCATGAAATGACTAGCAAATGTCTCATATCATGGATAATAAATGTCTAGCCAAGGGTCTTCTTTTCATCATTAATTCGGGCATGATCGTAACTTTCTCAATGGGCTCTAAAATACTGGTGCAATGGCAACGTGCGAATAATGAAGAATGTCTTGCAAAAAAGCGCTGTTATCTGCACGACACACCTCCTCCATCAATCTTCAAAACCTTCAAAAACAGGAGAAAAAAAGAAAACAATGGCGAAATGGCCACGTAAGCTGGAGATTTCGTGCGAAATGTGACGAAAATGACTGCTTGTCAGAGCATCGCGTGACTTATGAAGAAGAATACGAATGGAACACTCTTATGGTGAGAATTCTTTCGCGCACTCTCTCACCGGTCAGAGAGGCGTGAGAGCATGTGAAAAAGAGATTCGGGCAAAGAATGCGAATGGAACACTAGTTATTGCGAGAATGCCTTCTTCATATTGCCGGTTTTGGAGCAAGAGGTAGAGCAGCAACGGGAAAAGTCGGAGACACGGGTTGAAAATGGTGAGACTCGAAGCGTGGAAGGTATACTTGCTACAAGATGCTTTGTTTGGATCTCGCTAGTCAGATAGATGAGACGTGGAAAGGGAGAGACGCAAGGCATGTGACATGCTGGCCGTAATGGCTGCTACGTCGTTCGAGAGACACTCATTACGCTATTCATGCAACGGTTCCTATGCTATTCTACGTCTATTCGGTTCCGGCGCGTCGGAATGTAATGGTTCCTGCTGTCTCAGGAAAGGCTTCAATATCGAATATTCAACGATGCCCTAGCTGATTCAGTACAGGAGGCAGGTACTGTAAGACGCGCTTCAACATCCATGCACACCCTGAATCCCCGACTTCTCGAAAAATCAGAATAGGTGGCAATGAGCAGACTAATGGGGCACTCGATACAGCTCATTACGCTATTCATGCGACGGTTCCGGTGCGTCGTCGAAATAGGTCTTGTGCTGTCTCAGGCAATGCTACAGCATGAATATTCCGAGCGCAGCATTTAGGAGTTCAGTGAGTTCAGAAAGCCCATTGGTCACTCAAAAAGACGACTGCTTCATGGAACACTAACTTTTCGAAATTGCCAACGTTTCGAAGATGGGCTTTCACAGAGAGTAGGAAGGTTTCGTTGACCCAGGCGCACTTAGAAGAATGAGGAGGAGGAGTTTCGATGAGTGGACAGCAATCTATTCCAGTGGGGGCGGAGAGATTTCTGGGCCGCTAATAGACACAAATACTCGAAATCGCTAATTGGGAATTAACAATCTTGGTTTGATGCACTCTGAAGGATCAGAAAAGTCACAACAAGAAGACACTGAAACTTCCTCATTTCTCTAATTACGGAAGACGTTTGTGGAAACATTGCTAATTACGCTAATTGGACTGTAATTACCAATCAACACTCCGGAAGTGGAGAAATAGAATGGAAGTTAGAGTCAACAGAGGTCTGACTCTCTCCATTTCCCACGTTCTCTCGCATCTCTAGCGCGTGAGAGACAATGCAAAATGGAGAGACCGAATCGAAATATCTCAGAATTTCCTTAGGATCCTTAGTCAACGGCGTGTTGCCCAACAAAGTGACAGCTTCAGGATGGGAATAGGAGAGAAGGCGTCTGACTCTCTCTATTCTCCATACTCTCTCGCCCGCTCTGACCGAGGAGAGAGGGATATCGAGGAAAACAGAAAGACAAACAAGCCTCCCTTCACACGAAAAGCGCGTGTTTTGCTGTTTTCGAGCTTCGTTATTTGTTTCTGCGAAGGATGGAAATGAAGTATCCCCTTCGCAGAATTTCACTAGATCCAGGCAGGAAAGAACGAGAAAACAGGAGAGATGGATAGACCATGCTGTAGTGAAATTTGAAATGGGAATGGATCTGGAGGAAAGACAGTAGGAAGAGGTCCGCAGGTGATCCGGAGAATTCCGGAGCGGATGATCTAACACTAAGAGATCTTCGGGGAGCTTGTTTCGTAAAAGACTGGAAACGAGAGAAAACTGAGCTGCTTCTTTCAAAAATCCATAGGGTGAAACGCGATACATGGCGTTAGAATTTGTTAGTGCGCTGACTTTCTCCCACCTTTGTGGCATATTCAGTCGTTGTGTTTCAGCAAAGTATCAAATGCTATCGAAACGACTCAGGATCAATTACTTGGCTGGTCCTAACTTATGCAGAAAAAAAGAGTAAAGAGATATTTTTCTCGAATTATTAATTGTCCTGTGCTCATTCCACATGCGATCTTGAATCTCTCAATCCCGATCTTTACGCACGCACAGTGAACCAGAAACATCGAGAAAGATCTTGATTTTTTTTCTATTTCAGAAACTACCCTTGATGTACCGATTACGTTTCAGATCCAGTACAAAAATCTCCTTTTCCGGGACGAGTTAATTGGTGGTCAGGATGTTCGTGTAAAAGAAAATAATAATACAAGTAATGAATTTGTCGGAATGATGGAATTTGGAATTCTCTCGTGCTCATCCAAAATTCGATCTTGAATCTTCCAATCTCGACCTTTTCGTGCGCACGCAATCCCACGACAGACTTGTCGGAGCGCGAGATTTTCGGGAACATTCCAGATTAGATTTCGAAATTCGGATCGCAGTCTCTCCATTTTGCACGCTCTCTCACCCGCTCTGGTGGCGATCAAAATTCCCGAAAGTTCTGGAATTTCCCTCGCCCCGACAATGACCTACATCCGCCGCGATCCTACATTCTTTAGTGCAGGAAACGACACAAGAATAAGAGAATTAAGCGACCAAAAACTACTGAACAAGTAAGAAAAAGGTGGAAAATGCAGTAAACTTTTCCTCAAACACAGCCACATAAATCACTCAAAAAATCTTTCTTGTTTCATGACTTATGGGATTGAGGAAGAGGGGCTTTGAGTTTAGGGGTACTTAGTGAGTGTAATCTAAACGTTTTCATGTTCCTTCCTTCCGAACTAAAAGGTGGCCAATGTTTGTTTCTGAATGGGGGACGAAAAACTACGCAAAACTGAACTGACGGAGCTATGTTAATCAGAAGCACTCAGTTGTACTAGTAAACATGATTCTAATTGTGTTTGTCCTACTCATGAAGCAACGCATTTCTCACGTTCGACAGCACTAAACTAGGGATGGCTTGGCATGAAATGACTCTCTTCATTCCGCACGCTCTCACGCCTCTCTGACCGGTGAGAGAGTGCGCAAAATACAGAGACGATTTCTTGCGAAGCCATCCCTTCACTAAACATGTCGTAGGCATGTCACTTGCACTGCTAAACTTTCCGGACGTATGACGCAAATTTGCTGCAGTGCAGCGCGTTTCCAGCAGTCAATTTGGAAACAACAATTACGAAAGTAGTGAGTGCCGGCAAGGATCGCACATGCAATACAAACGCTGCGGCATGAGCATTGTAACATCACGAAACAATATGAGAGGAAGAATTAGCTGCAAGAACGCCAAAATGGACAGCGCAAGGCGGAAGAGGCTTGACAGATGGGTAACTTCTCTCTTCCAGGAAGGAAGAAATCACGTGAGTCCCTAAGCTGGCTGGAAGTATGCGGAGTGTTCCTAATCTCCGAAATGGACGCCGTTAAGGAAAGCAAACTGGAAAGCAGTTGAGAGACGCCCTACTTTCTAGGAAGAATGAGTGGGCACAAGATCGTGAAACTTAGCCCAACTTGCAACGAATAAGCGAACAAATATGCTGAAATCGGAGAGCGATCTGTCTGGGTCTAACAAGGGAATGGTAACTGGACTCGGTAAAATTATTGAACGAGACCCATCTGGGATCGAAGTGACCCAGGAGGACAGTCGATTTCCGTTTTCAGAAAATCCGCATTATTTTTCTAATTAGAGTTATTAGGATAATTAGTTTACGTGCGATTTCGCGCGTGCCCGACTCTTCTATACTTGACTTGATCCCAGAGAGGCAGAGACATGCCCTCCGTGGCGCAGTAGGGAAGCGCCTAGGCTATCATGTTTTGGCGAGCTGGGGTCCCGGGGTTCAATCCGTCTTGCTGCAAATCTTTGTTGCAAACTTTTTAAAATATTTATTTACACATGCTAATCAAATATCGCCATGTTTTCATAGAACGTACTTGATTTTTGCCTATGTAACTGATTTTCCATCAACCATCAAACAACCATCAAACAAATGAATTCTATAAATATCAATGCTCGCACAGATATAAGTAGAGATTCTATGAAGAAGCGGTGAAATTTGTTTAAAAAATTGTAAAATTAAAAGTAAAAATTGGAAAAGTGCAAATAAAAAAAGTTAGCAAAAAAAGATTTGCAGCAAGAGGGGTTGAACCCCGGACCCCAGCTCGCCAAAACTTGATAGCCTAGGCGCTTCCCTACTGCGCCACGGAGGGCATGTCTCTGTCGCTCTTGGATCAAGCCAAGTATCGAAGAGTCGGGCACGCGCGAAATCACACGTAAACTAATTATCATAATAACTCTAATTAGAAAAATATTGCGGATTTTCTGAAAACGGAAATCGACTGTCCTCCTGGGTCACTTCGATCCCAGATGGGTCTCATTCAATAATTTTACCGAGTCCAGTTACCATTCCCTTGTAAGTAGTAGCAGGAAAAAAGCAATAGTTTTCAGGTGAGACAGAGCGAGAGATCACGAGAAACGAAGAGAAAACGAATGCTGAGAAAAAATGAAATTCGAGGCTTTCGTACACGAAAGAATTCGATATCTGCAAGCAGCAAAAACAATAAATGAGTTGTTTTTGGTTTTGCTGATTCCCATAGCAGAAAATATTGCAATCCGCCAAGGGACTCTGCAAAGGATACTTCCAATATAGCTTCGTTTTGACGCTTAGGACGGTTGTGGTGTACTTCTGCGCGCGTGGTGCAGCGTGCGAAATGGGAAACGTCGTACCTGGTCAGAATTAGGTCCATGTTGTACGTGGAGTTGTCGATTCGACGAGAAATGTCAATGCTGACGAAATAAAATGCAATTTGCAGGTTCACAGGGAGTTGCTGGGCAGGTGCAAAAGTCTAAGCGAGAAAGTAAGTACTCTCTTCATTTCCAGTGCTCTCTCGTCGGTCAGAGAAGCGAGAAAGCTTGCAAAAAGTGAAACGTTGTCATATTTGCATCAGACACCCTCAGCTCAACACCCTCAAGTTGGAGGCATGTTTCTAATTTAAGAAATAATTGGAATTGGGTTCACTTCGACCAATCAGTGAAGGAGAAAAGTGTTCGATTGATAAATTTTTTTACAGAAGGAGCAATAAACTCATCGAAAAACGTATCAAGATGTAATTATTGATAATTTTCTGAAACATATTCCACGTTAATTATAGCCACTCGATCACATCAAATCTCTACCCATTCCTTCGATCCTCTTTTCCACTATGAATTATCGGACTCAGTTCATTCCGATCTGGTTAGACAACGCGAGAGAGCACGCGAATCGGAGAGAGTCAGACACTCGCTCTCCTTCATTGCCTCCGAATCTCCTCGCTCTTCCCATTGTAATAGGCCTCTCGGAGGCGACTCTATCCATTTCACACACTCTCTCGCTTCTCTGATCCGCGAGTAATTGTGTAATGTGGAGAGACATTCCTCCTTAGAGCCGAGCGGACCAGCTGTGATCCTATGCCTCTGTGGCACTTCTCTGTCCTATTCCCAGTTAGATCGTGATTCAGATGATTGCTTTATCATTCGCTATACTCGTTTACCGTACTTGTGACTTACGCAAGTTATAACGTGAGCTTGCCTCTTTATTTTTTCAATTTACCGTGCTTGATTTTTCCCGAGCTCTTAACCCAGAGTTTATTTTCAGGACTGATATCATTGCAATGGACAAGGAAACCGTCACCGTCAAAATAGATAAGGATGTCGTCAAAATGGACAAGGACACTATCAGAGAACGACGGGCAATCAGGAAGCAGCTGCAGACGATGAAGGCAGAGAAGGTGTGGTGCAATTCGAAATATCGTCTCTCCATTCTGCACGCTCTCTCGCCTCTCTGACTGGTGAGAGAGTGCGCGAAAAAAGAATCGGTGGATTTGATTTTCTATCGATCTTTTTTTGTTTATTTCGAACAAATATCAAAAGGAACACGAACTAAAAAAGCTGGAACCCTGTGATGGTGTAGTGCCTGTGAAACATATCCCACTCCTGTGATTTTTTGCTGGAAACTGATATTGCGTCTAGTCAAAATTTCAACAAGAACGCAAATTAAAGAAAATAAAAGGCGGAAATCAAATACATTCAAAATACAATCGTAGGACCAAGCCGTCGCGCGGGCTGAAGCTGCTGATGCGAAGCTGCGACTGGTTGCTGAGAGGCTAGCGCGACTACAGGTGAGATGGTGATCTTTGATTTTCGTAGTTTGATTCTTGATCTCATACTAAAGTGATTCTGAGCAGGAGTTTGATCATTAACCTCTGATCTCTCACTATATTGTAGTTTGATCTCAGATATCTGCAGTTTGGTCTCCGATCTCTAACCTGACAGTGGTTTGATCTCTGATCTCGGTAGTTTGATCCCTGATCTACAATCTATAATCAATTTATTATCAATCTATAATCAATCAATACTCAGGTGGAAGTCCGCGAGACCGCACAGAAGGTCAAGACCGAGAAGGAAGCAAAGCAGGGGATGGAGAAGAAAGAAGATAAGAAGGAAGAGCAGAAAATGGAGACAGTAAAGGCTTCCTAGGAGAAGCCATAGGTGGGAATTACTCTATTGTGAGCGAGAACATTGTATCTTCAATACAAAGACCTCAAAAATCAGTAATCTGTCGCATTTTGTACATTTACACAATTTGTGAAGCATAGAAAAAAGATTTTTCGCATGCCCATTCATCTTGCGAATTTTGTTTACAAAATACGATTTTTTATAACGAAAAAATTTTGAACAGTTTATTAGGAAAAGGTCTCAAAGAGGGTTTTTTTTATATACATCCCTCTTTTCTCCTTTTTTTATTCTGACAATTTAGAAGCAAAAGGTACCCAAGCATTTGAAATCAGTACAAAATGAGTTTCACGAATGTTTTGTTTCACTGAAAATTCATTCTGATTTAGTGTCATAAGTGGTGGTAATGAATAATAAATAAATAATTGTTTGATCACTGATATTCGATGTTTAATCCTTCAAAATTTTAGAATCCGTACCATGATGACTTGCAATCACGCATTACAATCGACTACGATCGAGGTCGAATCAGGAATTATGCACGAATTTGTTTCTGATTTCATATACCATCCCATTCCATCCATGTTTACATGTCATACATTGCTTCTTGTTATTCTCAATTTGATAATCGCTTGAACAACAATTCAAAAATCGAATAATCAGTCGGTCGATTAATGTTTCTGCCGATAAAGAATCTAACTATTTTATCGTACAAAGAGATATGAAAGAATTATGATGACTCTCCTTATTTTACATGCTATCTCGTTTCTCTGATGGGTAAGAGAGCACGAGAGACGGAGAGGAGCCGAAGAGGAACATGACGGGATCCGGGGAAGAAGAGACAAAGACTCTCTCATATTCGCACACTCTCGCGCTGCTGTGACTGCTGAGATAGTATTTAAGTATAAGAGACTCGAAACGAGCGTTTAGACTCGGAGGAGACTAGGAACATGAGGAATACGGGGGGAGATGCGAAGAGAGGATGAGATGAAGAAAAAGCAGCGAATACACTAGAAGAGAAAGACGAAGATCGACGGAGCCGCGATGAATGCGATGTTGTAAGGCCCGATAGATTTTTGGTGAATTCCCCAAGATCGATAACTGTAAAATTGACGCACGATTGTTCTCTGTGAAAAATAAATTTCTTTTTTTTAATTACGAAAGATGCATAAATGTCAGAGATCAGAAATAAATATTTTCACTACAATTTTCTTACCAACTATCAACGCATTGGAGAGCGTCCAGTCTTTCAACGATGGCTGAAGCAAACCTGCAACTATATTGATCTACGGACTAGTACGAGTGTTGCAGGCCTTCCAGCAACGGAAATCTTGATCATCGATCATTCATCAGATTCCGAGGATATTGCTGTGAATACACCCCCGTCCGCAGCTCAACCTGGCGTCTTCTTCAATCTCCGTTGAGGAATGACTGAAACAACAACACATGCCATTGAGTAGGGACGGATAGAGCAAGTGCTCTCTCCAATCCGCCTGCTCTCTCGCTGGTTAGAGAAAGCCAGATATCATGCGGAATTGAGAGATCATTTCGATGATTGAGGGCCGCTCTCCCCATTCCCCTGCTCTCTCGCTGCTCTGACCGGTGAGACAGTGAGTAAAATGGAGAGAGCGGCACCTGCCGGAGGATAGATTGAAGCATTCCAGGGATCTACTTTGCCTCTTCCACAAGAACTTTTTTTGCTCTTCCCCGGGAGCTAAGAGCAGTGTCGCTTCCTGCACGTTTGAGGCCTACTCGGAAAGATAGTGAAGTGATAACTGATTACTGTAGCAATTGCAGTTAAGATATGATTAGGAAAAGGATATTTCAAGAGCCAAATCACATCATCCTCGAAATGAACTTCAGCACTGCTTAATTGCATTGAAGACGAGAAAACCAATATCGAAACGATCATGATGTCGCAAAATGACTGATCAACCAGCGTGATTTCGCATCATTCTCTCGAGAGAAAGGAGAGATCGACATCATCTCTCCTTCCTCTCTTCTTCTTCTTTTGTCTGTGCTACTAGCGACTGATTCATCCTCGAAGCACCGGTCGACTCTCTCATTTACACGAGCTCTCTCGCTTCTCTGACTATCGAGAGAGCAGGAGAAATGAGAGAGATGACATTTCGAGGAATTGGAAATCGAGGAATTTCATCCGAATCTCGAACGATTCTCATTGCGCGCGCGCCGCAATCAGTGGTTGATGGAAAATGTTCTGCTTTATTGGAAAATCGGGTGTTCAAGTCGCATATTTGGCCGTTCTGCTCACACAATAGGGATGATTTCTTCTTCGGAATGCCTTCTTTCTCTCAGGTTTGCCACGAGACCTGAGAAATAGGAACCCTTATCTTCTTTTCTTACGCGAGCCTCACTAGAGTAGATTATCATTCTCTCAACGATGGAAATGTGAGTGATCTCTCAATTGATTATTCTTGCAGGTGTGACAAAAGGGTCTCAAGTAGGTAGGGATGGCTTGGCAGGAAATGACTCTCTTCATTCTGCACGCTCTTTCGCTTCTCTGACCGGTGAGAGAACACGCGAAGTGAAGAGACGTTTTCTTGCGGAGCCATCCCTATACTACTCGCAACTTTACCTCTACTATGATGCCACCGGAAACCACCCATCAAAAACTCAACGAACGATGCTGTTTTCTCGCTCGTGTCTCCCGCATTTTTCGCCGCCGCACTGAGAATCGGCGAACAGTTGTCCCCCGCAACCCACTCGTTTCCAGTGATCGAGGATGGTCTGTCTCTCTCACATTCCTGTGCTCTCTCGCTTCTCTAACCGACGAGAGAGCATTGCGTAATGAGAGAATGTCAGGCATGCCTCGAGTGATCTGAGTACTATGCTCTTATGGCTATATTTTGCATGATCTTTCAGTTAGAGAGGCGAAAGAGTGTGAAAGAAGAACCCGTACTGCGGATTACCAACTTTTTTCAGAACATTGCTGGTTTGTCGAGTTATGTTTCACCATTGATTACTAAGAAAGATCGCTTGGAATCGAGGATATCTTGAAGGAAGGATTGATAGGAAAATCAGTGCATGTCGTACTCAATCAATCAATAATCCCATCTCCCCGATCTAAATCTGTCCTCTCCCATCCTCCGAGTTTCACTCCACCTTTTCATCATCACATATCTCCTCTCCTCCTCTTCCTCCCCCTCTTCTCCCCTCCCGATTCCTCCTTCTCTCATTGTAATACCCCTCTTCCTCGCTGTTTCTGACTTCTCTTCTCCTCCTTCTTCCACACTTTACGGGGGTGGGGGGAAGTGAGGCTCCGCCCCTCTTAAGCCCGAAGGCATAGGGGAGAGATCGGGCCGATCCGATAGATTCAGAGAAGAGAGCGCCGAGGCAGCGGCAGGCGTCTCTCAGCCTGAGCGGCACTAGATCAGTCCCAGGCCAGATTCACTCGGGAGTTCTCCTCATTCCCATCCTTTGCTTGTTCATTTATCGATACTTGCCGTGTTACCGTACTGTTCCTTTGACTTCAATACATAGCCATTACTTTATACTTTCTTTAGCTTTGATCCATTAGGAGTATTAAATCAGTTCGTGATTACACTGTCGCGCCGTAGCCCTGGATACGGTAGATTGTCGATCCTTTGCTGCAGGTTTTTGCCGCAGCTGCGACCTTCTTCCCCCTACAACCCACAGCAGCAATGGACGCCATCAAGAAGAAGATGCAGGCGATGAAGATCGAGAAGGTACGGTAGTTTACTGTAGATTTTGAATTTTATTCGTTCCCGCCCTAAATTCAGAAAATTAGCGATTTTGAGCTGTATTGCATAGAAACTTTTCCTTTGTCTGTAAACGCGATATTTTGATGACGAATTCATGATTTTCCCGATTTTTCGAGCGAAAAAACCTGGTAGCTGTGAATCACGCTTCTCTTTTTGCACCAACCCTCCAGACAGCTTGGAAACCCTAGAAAAATCGACCCGTGATACTCAATCGATAGGACTCTAGCGTAGGGTAGCCCCTGTCCCCACAGCCCCGTGGGCCCATCCATTACCCCCACTCCCCCTCGTCGTTTCCCTCGTTTCCCTCCACTGCCGCCGACGCTCGGAGAATGTTACAGCGAGTTGTGCCAACGGCCCACTGCGCCTACTCATTCCGAGAGAGATATTTCGCACCTAACCACATCTGAAACTAATAATGCCCCGAAAATAGCTGGCTAGTCGAAAATTCGACAGGAATGCAAATAGTGCCAAAAAAGGCGGGAATTCAAAATTTGAATTACATCTGAATAATTTCAGGACAACGCCCTCGATCGCGCCGATGCCGCCGAGGAGAAGGTCCGCCAGATCACCGAGAAGCTCGAGCGCGTCGAGGTTTGATCTTTGATCTTTGATCTCATGATCAAGCTAGAATCTAGTCAGCTATCGATAGAAAGAAGGTGCGGTAATCGGATCCAATCAATCGATAATTCCAGGAGGAGCTCCGCGACACGCAGAAGAAGATGATGCAGACGGAGAACGACCTCGACAAGGCCCAGGTACGGTAGCTTTGTGCTCCCGTAGGTTACGGTAGAATCTATGATACGGTAGTCTTTTGGGACTCCGTTAGCTTAGAATATTGCCATTTTGGAGAAATGTTCGGTTACGTTTCATGGGGTGCTAAAAATTCTAGCGAACGGCTATGAGTAATTGTCGGCAGCCTGGCGTGGAAAACGAAAACAAAAATCAATTTTGTTAACCAAATGTCAATTGCAGGAGGACCTCACCACCGCCAACTCCCAGCTCGAAGACAAGGAGAAGAAGGTCCAGGAGGTACGGTATTTTCGAAATTATTGATTAATCCCGGCCCTAATCCCCGGCTCCCGGGTGCCGGCTCTTGCAGGCGGTTCAGGTCCGTTCCAGATCCTCACACGAGCACGATTACGGTAAGCAACCTGGGGTCCCGATCGATAACTGATTACATTGTTGGGTGCACAAAAAATCGATGGACGAGATCTTCTAGAGCTCGACGGGCGTTGTAATTATTGAGAGTGAGTGTGTATGTGCTGTTTGACTTTACACCATTCCATCCATCTCCCCCTCTCGCTCTATCCCTATCCGCCCTCCCTCCTTACCCCCGCAGGCGAGAGAGGCGAGGCGAGGGGGAGATGATTAAAGAAAAAGAGAGGCGAGAGACTGGGAGATCGGGAGAGGGCACAGACGGCGATGCGGTGCTTAGAGATTGAGAGAAAGGATGAGACGAGAGTTTCTTGTGGATGAGTGTACTCGGGATGCCTACTGATGAAGGGGATAAGTGAGAGGTAGCAAACAGCTTTTTCTTGAACATCTTCCCTACATGGCATCTGCATCAATTGCAACGAAACAACAGTCATAAAACATCGGGATGACACTATACGGCGATTCTAAAGCACCAATCTCTAGTGACAGCTAGTGGACTCGTCATTTTGGGCGTAGCAGAGCCGGAATTCCCCCTCAATTATCGCTTCAACCCAAGCGCGCCGATTGCGAAAGATGCCTCTTCCGGTACCATCCTGGTAGTCTCTCTGGTTCATTGAATGGTTCCTGGTCCCGTGTGGCTGGGACCGGAACCGCAGAATTGGCGGGAATACTGTAGGTGGATTCCTAGAGTAGATCACGCAAATCTCCCTCATCCTCCTCTTCTTCTTACAACGAGGAGACGCCATCCGAGAAAAGTGCGCAAATACAGTTCCCTCCTCTTCTTCTTCTCCCTCTTCTCCCACCAGTCCCTCCTCCCCTCCCCTCACTCACTCGATCCAGAGCCCCGCATCTACTCGTGACATCCCGCAGTACTGTTCTAGCTCTT
>LS581161.1:56306-70075 GCA_900490775.1 Pristionchus maxplancki
GAGTAGATCACGCAAATCTCCCTCATCCTCCTCTTCTTCTTACAACGAGGAGACGCCATCCGAGAAAAGTGCGCAAATACAGTTCCCTCCTCTTCTTCTTCTCCCTCTTCTCCCACCAGTCCCTCCTCCCCTCCCCTCACTCACTCGATCCAGAGCCCCGCATCTACTCGTGACATCCCGCAGTACTGTTCTAGCTCTTAGTTACTCATTAACGAACCCTTGCCAGTACTGTTCTAGCTCTTAGTTACTCATTAACGAACCCTTGCCAGTACTGTTCTAGCTCTTAGTTACTCATTAACGAACCCTTGCCAGTACTGTTCTAGCTCTTAGTTACTCATTAACGAACCCTTGCCAGTACTGTTCGAGCTCTTCTGGAGTAATTAGTCGTTACTGTATCTCTCAACGTCACTGTTAGATCTACTCTAGCCCGCTTACTTGCTATCGTAGCTCTTTCTGAGTCTAGATTACGCGTATCCAATAGTTCCTACTTTGAACCTATCGGTATTATTCCTTACCGCAAGCCCCAAACCGCAACCTGATCACTCGACCCCGCAAGCGCTTCTCATACCCACTTATTACCGATCGCTAGACGAAAACCCGCTTGCCCCTCTCCGATCCCATAATTGGTCGCATTAATCGAGGCAGGGATTTATGTAACATCATCACGAGGGGAACAGCTTAACCCCGGGGCGCGGCGGCTAGTTCACTTAGAGAAGAGAGGAGAAGAGCGAAAGTTATTGTGCACATTGCATTTCCTTGGCATTCTCTCCCCCTTCCCCTCCCCCCTCTAGAAAGGAAGAAGAAGATAAGGTCGTGGATTACTCATCCCCAATACCTTCGCTTCCCTTCTTTTTCTCATCATTCCTTCTTCTTCTCGGGGAATCAGTGCTAGAGCCATTTTTGTCTCGCGCGCGCATTTAGAGAAGCGAGTTGTAAAAGTGGCACTAATCCTCGGCGAGCAAGGGCAAGGCTCTAATTGCGCCGAGCTTGGGAGAGTTAGAGCGGCAACTTCCCTCACTTTCCCCGCGTTCTCCCCATCCTTCTTATCAAAATATTTGCGATTATTATTTGTCTCTCTCTTCTTTTCGCCGCCCGATCGATACCCAGAATGTTGCTATCATCATTGTCGATAGGGGCATTTATCAGCGTCCCCCCTCCCTTCTCCCTGCTGTCTCTAACCGCGCCCCGTACCAAACCCCCTGAATCACCATCCTGTCGATTCCTCTTCCATTGCCTTGGGCGCACACGCGCTCAAGAACCACCCACCCACTCAAGTTGATCGCCCCGTTCGTGTGTTCCGTCTGTACATGTTCGTGTGTTCCGCCCAACTCAAGGACCACAACCGGCAAATAGGTACTCGGAACCGGCAGATCTTCAAGCATGTCCAAGTCGGCAAAGGATGGCGCCCAGCAGACCTCTCTTCTTGATGTCCTCAAGAAGAAGATGCGTCAGGCCAGAGAGGAGGCCGAGCAAGCAAAAGGTTTTTAGCGTTCCGATTGTTTTCGTGTTCCGAGAGTAGACTTACGCTCGTTAGCGCCGACTTTGTAGACGAGGCCGATGAGGTGAAGAGACTTCTCGAGGAGGAGCGCAAGAAGCGTGAGGATGTAAGTCGTTGTCTGTCCCTTTGTCCGTCTTACTGTGGTTAGCAACAACCCTATTCCGTGTCCAATTTTGAATTAGGGGCTGTTATTATTGGGTATTATTGCCGGCGAAAACTTATGGCTTTCCGGTTGACTCGGGGAACTGTGCATGTGATGTCTCGAAAGAAGTGGAAGTGGGGAAGGGAACAATGAGGATGTTTGTCATACCTGAGAGCTCACTCGCTCGCGCCCCCGCTTGCTGTTTGTTCTTGAGATCTAGGTGAAATCCTGGCTCCGGTGCCACAGACAAGAAATGCCGACTTAGATAGGAGGGTGAACAGGGAAAGACCACCAAGAACACATGAGCATGACCTTGCACTTTTAGGTCGACCTTAGGTATGACCCTAGTTGACCCAAAGCATGCTTAGGCTGAGGCCGAGGTCGCCGCGCTCCACCGTCGCATCGTGCTCGTGGAGGAGGATCTGGAGCGGACGGAGGACCGCCTCAAGACCGCCACCGAGAAGCTGGAGGAGGCCATGAAGTCCGCCGACGAGGCCGAACGGTAATCACCCTAATTAGTCGTTAATTAATTCCAGGCCGAGGCCGAGGTCGCCTCGCTCAACCGTCGCATGACCCTGCTCGAAGATGAGCTCGAGCGCGCCGAGGAGCGTCTGAAGATCGCCACTGAGAAGCTCGAGGAGGCCACGCACTCGTGCGACGAGTCCGAGCGGTGCGTGCGACGCCTTGCTGCAAGTCGTCGCGGTCGTCGCTGATGCTGCAGCTGCTGCAAGAAGGAGAAGCACTGTCCTCACTGTCTGTCCACTGCATTGCACGCTTGGAGTTTAGAACTGAAAGTCTCTACACAAAATGTCCACTTTTTGCTTGATTTTGATATTAGTGGCGGGAGATTCAAATTTGAATTATCTAGAGCCCGCAAGTCGATGGAGACGCGCTCGCAGCAGGACGAGGAGCGCGCTAACATCCTCGAGGTGCAGGTCGACGAGGCCAGAGTCATCGCCGAGGACTCGGACCGCAAATACGAGGAGGTCCGCACTTTAGGCGATCTTGGAGGACTAAACGCCGGTCGTGGACGAGAGCCGGATACAGGACGCGCTGCATGCCCCCGTGTTATGTGTGCTAACTTTAGGGCTTGTCACCTTCTCTTTCAGAAGTATAATCGTAGATCTCACATGTTGATTGGTTCTAATGAAAAAAATTCTCTACACTACTATCCAATACTTGGTTCATCCAATATCCGTACAGGATGAAACGCAAGCGGGATAGTGAAGTAGTATGATGGAACTTACATGTCGATTGTTGTGATGACTGGCTAACCCCCTTTCTAGAGCCAGACGCGCCTTGTCCTCAAGGGTCGACATCGACGACGACAAGTGCAACGAGCTCGAGGAGCGCCTCAAGGCGGCTGCCGCGCGCGCCGCGGACGCGGAGAACCGCGCGGATGAGGTATCACTAACAGCATGGCCTTACTCGTCCACTGTCCGTCCGCTTCTCCTGCAGCCGCTGCAGCACGCTCCACGACCGCGACGCCTAGGGATCATGCGTCGCGGTCCTCGAATGCTTCCTTTTGTAGCGTCCGCAAGGTGATGGAGAACCGCTCGTTCCAAGATGAGGAGCGCGCCAACTCCGTGGAGTCGCAGCTCAAGGAGGCCCAGATGCTCGCCGAGGAGGCCGACCGCAAATACGATGAGGTGCTTCGGATGGCTGTGTGGTAGCCTGGTACCGGGCCCTGGTTCCGGAACCAGGATGAATGTCTAATATGCATGCACTGTAATAACAAAGCGTCCTTTACACGTCTCTTCGCTCAGCGCTTGAAGCACTCGAGCTGTCCACGCCGCTTGTTTATGTTGGTTGGGAGGTCGATCGAGTGATCCTTCGGGATCTTGAGATCGATATTGGAGGACATATCTTAAGACCATCATTGCAGGTCGCCCGTAAGCTGGCCATGGTTGAGGCCGATCTTGAGCGCGCTGAGGAGCGTGCCGAGGCCGGAGAGAAGTGAGTTAGCCCGTGACCTATCTAGGATCCTCTTTGATCCTCCATTCCATCTTCCATCCTACCCATACACATCCTTCCTAATTCATCTTCTTCTCACTTCTTACCAATCTTTTACATCTTCTTCTTACATCATCCCATCTTACCAATCCAACCCATCTCCATCTTCTTCCAACCTCATCCCTGTCTATCCACCTCTCATCTTTCTTGAATACTTCTTGCTAGTAACCACAGCTTGCACTTGCAATACTTGAGATCTCCAGCTTCCTAAACATCTTCTGCTTTTCTTATTCAGCCGCGCTAACACAACTTTGGGATCCAGGGCGAATTTACCGTTCCGCTAGTAACCACAAAACCATGACTTGCGCTCGTTAGCATCGAGTGGGCGCTTGCAGCAAGATCGTCGAGCTCGAGGAGGAGCTGCGCGTCGTCGGCAACAACCTCAAGTCGCTCGAGCTGAGCGAGGAGAAGGCCCTCGAGAAGGAGGACTTCTACTCGGAGCAGATCCGCCAGCTCGACGCCAGGCTCAAGGAGGTTGGCGCACTTGGCGATCCACTTGGCGCCCTTGTGGCGTCTTGGGAACTTTAGGCGCCTCGTCCATCGATGCTAACACCTTCCACATCTTCTAAACTTGAGTGCAGTGATATAACGCTTTCCATCGCCTAACCACTGACACTAACCATGATTCTCTCAAGCTCTACTAACCCGCGTCCTAAATCCTCATGTTCCTCCTCTTTTCCACCCCTGATTCCCCGGCCCTCCGTAATGTAGCGTTCCGGTAGTAGCCCGGTCCATTCCGGTCCGTACTTACGCTCGTTAGCACCGACGTGTTGCAGCAAGATCGTCGAGCTCGAGGAGGAGCTCCGCGTCGTCGGTAACAACCTCAAGTCGCTCGAGGTGTCCGAGGAGAAGGCGCTCCAGCGCGAGGACTCGTACGAGGAGCAGATCCGCACCCTGTCCGCCAGACTGAAGGAGGTACGGTAGTTCGACTGGGTCAGACCGCCGGTCAGACCCATGATTGGCCCCTCTGTTTGACCCTCTATTGTCGCAAGTCCGTTGAGTCCGTCTCTGAGAAGGCGCATCCCAAGATCCATAACCGGGAATTCCGGGAACCGTAATCAGACAGCCGTCGTTTAGGCCGAGACCCGCGCCGAGTTCGCCGAGCGCTCCGTCCAGAAGCTCCAGAAGGAGGTCGACAGGCTCGAGGGTGCGTACCTTTACTACTTTACGGCTCCGGCCCCTTGGTGCACCGCTTTCTGCGTTTTGTCAAACGTCGCTGTCACTGTGCTTGTCTGTCTGTTTCTGCTCACTGGAGAAGAAGAGAGGGAGAGAGAGAAATCTCTGGCAGCGCCGCCACATTTTGTGTAAGAGCGGGGGCGCCACACACACACCTGCGTCTTGAAGCTTCGGTCTCTCGCTTCGGCACGCTATCTCGCCTCACGCTCGTCGTCTGCACTCTCGTAGATCCGCACGCTATCTCGCCTGCTTGAGCGGAAAAAAACGCGGAGAATAGCGGGAATCCGCCTCTCAAACTACTTGAGATGTGAGAGAAGAGTGGCAGGGGATTTCCAGGGATCTAAGAGGAGAGAAAGTGCCTAGGCAAACCTAATCACAGTGTTTGGTAATTTTCGACAACGAACAAGAGATCGACCAGAATTCACAGCTCACCTCAGCTTGTAGGGATCGCTTGAAACACACTAGCAAAACACGCGTGGTGCGCCGCTTACCGCGCTTTGTCAATCGTCGCCTCCGTGTACACCACGTCCTTGTCCGTCCTTTAGACGAGCTTGTCGTCGAGAAGGAGCGTGTGCGCAACCTCACCGAGGAGATCGAGCAGACCGTCCAGGAGATTCAGGGATCTTAAATGTATGTCCATTTTCCGGAGCTTGTAATTCCCGGCTCCGGGAATTACCGTTTCCGGTCTTGTGTGTCTGTGTGTATGCATGCTGCTCGGCCACTAATTCGCACTACGGTATCCACCGTGACCTGTAGATTACGGTAACATCCCTGTCGGTTGTTTCAGAGGACAAAGATAAGGAGACGGGCCGCAACAAGGAGTTGCAAGACGAACTCGACAAGCTGGTGCAAGAGATTAATAACGTCTGAGCGACCGACCCGACCCATGCGACCCCTCCTAGCCATGATTGTTCCCCTCCCCTCCCGATCCCCTTCCAAAGATCCTAGCCCGGTTAGCATCCTTCTGTACCCTTGCTCTCGGTGTGCCTTCATGTTATAGTATAGTCCTCCAACCAAACCCTCCCCTACCTATGTTCCCTTCCCCGTCTCCCTAACTAAATATCTACGGGCCCGATTGTTGTGTGCGATTCACAGGTGAGATGTTTTCTTGTTACTGACCCAAAATCGCATGAGTCTAATCGATTTTTGTAATAGAGTGCTAATTCCACGGACTTTGGCGGGAATTCAAATAATTCAAATGTTTGAATTGCAGACGAGCTCGTCCACGAGAAGGAGAGGTACAAGAGCATCTCCGAGGAGCTCGACCAAACCTTCCAGGAGCTCTCCGGCTATTAATTCGTTCCACCGCTCTTCTGTACTCCCTTTTCCGCCCTATAAATCCACAATTCGTCCATACTATCACACTCGTTGCTTGTATACTTTACACACCACACCACCCCCACTTCTTTCTAGCCGCATTGAGACCCGTCTAGTGCCCCCCTAATCTTCTCTCAGAAGATCCCCACCACCGTTTTGCTCAATCAGTCGGCTAGTCGCCGACGACGTTTCCGAGTGCACCACCACACCACCCATCGCGGCGCACCACCACCCGTTTCTTGTACACCCACATATACTCGTGACTACTTTGATATATGCTCTCTCTGTCTATCTCTCCACAGTCTCCTTTCCGTATCTTCCACCCACTCTGCCCTATGTATATTGGAGAATCTGCAGGTTGAAATAAAAGCCCACAAAATGCTGAGAGATGATGATGGGTGGTGTGTGCGGCAAGACAACAGTATGAACAGACAGTTTCTTCGAGGAATGCCCTGACCCTCTCACATTCCCATGATGTCTCGCTTCTTTAACCGACGAGAGAGCATTGCGAAATGAGAGAGTCAGACCATGCTCCAACTTCCCCGCTGCATATGACTATACGTGGGTTGGAAGATGAGAGGTAGGAGACAGCAGTTTGAATCGAAACCCAAAATACGGAGACTGTAGCAAGGGACAAGCGATGCTGGGACATGGGATTGAAGATTTGGCAAAGGGAAGATTGAACGTGACGGTAGGGACCGAAGATGGAAGACTGTGGACGGTACTTGGAATCATCGATTTCTCTGTAGAATAATAGCGTGCGGATCTGGCATTGTCCTCGATCCCCTTAGCAAGGTCTAAAATCTCTCATCCATCTCCGATGAATGTGTTTCACCTGTAGTCAAAGTAACAGAAAATGCTCAATTATCGATGTGCATATGATTGCTGACGACAGCAAACTCAAACATGTTTGGAATATCTTCATTCTCAGCTGATTTTCATTAAATTTAGTGCATTCGTGATCCTGAATTTCGCCCGATAAGTTCTTTTGGAAGACATGAAGATCCCAGGAATGCTTATCTCCTTCCCTCCGGCATGCCGATCACCTCTCCTCACCTCACCTGCTCTCTCATCGGTCAGAGCAGCAAGAGATCAGGCGGAATGGAGAGAGCACTTGGCTCTCATTCCCCCCATCCGCCCCTCTGACATGTGTTGTTGTTTCACTCATTCATCCAGTGCCGCAAAGAAGACGTCAGTTTGAGAGGCCGGGGAGGATTCCTGCTAATAATAACTGAGTGATAGATCAAAGATCAAGAACTTGAGAATTAAGTAATTTGTTACAAGGGGCTTCTCTTTTGAAGAATTATGTTTCGCTAAGAAATCACAATGTGACTGATTTCGATCAGATCAATGACCATGTAATAATAATCTATCTAGCTTTATCCAATTCAGTACCAACGTCTCTCGCTTCTTTTCTTCTTCTTCTCGCCCTTATCGTTGGTTTGTCTTCGAACTCAAGTACTGTTTCCTTGAGTCGTTGCAGATATGTTTCAGGAACCGATTAAGATGTGAACAATCAAAAGCTCTTTGATAAAGGAAGAGCTTCATTACAAAAAAAATCAATCAAATGATCGAGCCTTACAGCATCCCATTTCATCGTTTCTAGTGTATTCTCGGGCTGCTTTTTTCTCTTCACATCTTTCCTCCTTTCCCTCCGATTTCCCTCATGTTCCTCATCTCACCGCTCCGTTTCTCATAGCTGCTAGCTCTCTTAGAAGTCAGAGAAGCAAAAGAGCGTGCAAAATGGAGATATTCTTCATATTTTCGGCTTGAAAAGCTATCTCTTTACATGCCTGGAGATGAGGAGGGAGGTAGCTTGAAGATCGAGGAAAATATGGTCGTTTTATTTTTTAAAAAAGGAATCTGAGCAGACTTTATTTGAAGAAGAAAACGTCGGTGCTGTTATAATTTAAATTAGGTTTTGTTCACAGCGAGAATCACAGCGAGATTATTAACCTAGCGCCTGCTGTCCTTTCAAGAATTCGTGAAACTCAATCGAAATGATTTAGCCAGATTGAATACTAGGAACAAACATATCGAGTCAATAAAGCAATATTTATCGTAATAAAATGCAATAGTTATGATTAGTTATCACGCTTGCGCCCCGCACACCCTCCCGACCTTCTACCCTCGCCCCTCGGACGATCCGATCTGTCCCTATGGCGGTCGGATCGGTCACCATGATGGTGCCTTCTCGGTTCCGGTCTATTCTCCGGTCTTGGTTCCGGTCTCGGATCCGGTCTGAGGCTCGTAGAAGTTATCGGCTCTTGCGTCGGTTTGGGCGCCGATTTTGCTGGAATGGCCGGCGCTTCTGTGGTAGGGTTGAAGGAGCTGTCGGAAGGGCGAACACAGATGACATCGCGGCTGGAAATATTGAATATCCAATTTTACAGAAATTATTCCATTTGGTCACAAAATCAAAGAACTCACAGCTCACTCATTGCCGATGTCTGCCACATTCCATAAGATACACAACCGTCCTTTGGTTGGACAGAAAGGGTAGCGGCCTGGTCGCTCCCGCATTGCGGCGAGTGACCTACCAATGGAGATTATTGATTTATGACGTCGATCACAACGACTCTCTCACTTTCCCACGCTCTCTCACCGCGCTGACCGGCGAGAGATAATTTCGAAATGAAAGATGAAATGAGTGCTTACCAGTCAACCACCGGAAGTACATCACACTCTTCGAAATGGCGGCACTCCATCGATCCTTGACTAGTGATTGATCCACCCATGCGGATATGGAGGAGAGTAGTTCTGGAATTGCGAGCAACTATTTAATACGAGATAAATGGTGATGAGTTTCACAGTGTCGACTTATTTGAGCTATATTATTTTGGTCAATGATGTTGGAGGATACATTACTGAAAAAATAATTTATTTCAATGTCTGAACTCTGAACTGTTCTTCATTCTTACTGATTTTTAGTTGGATAACCGAGGCCATATTATGTATTATATATAAAGAGAATCTTCACTTGAGGAAGAAATACAAAAAAAGATACTCACTTGCCACCGCGCGATTTTCCACGTCATTCTTGATCCAGGGAAGTCGCGCGCCCTTCTCGGCGCAGTACTTAGAGGCCTGGAGGTGAGATTCAAAAATAATAGTGTTAGAGATTGTGAATTGCCTCATGAAAGGCAAGTTGCTTGTCGCCTTTAGTAATACAATTTCCGGGAAACTCTGACGATTCGTCAGAGCGGCAAGAGAAGGGGTTCTCTGAAAGACTTATTCGAAAGAAAAAGGATGAAATCTAACCGTATTTGCACAGTAAATTTTTCCCGAAGGTTGCGCTCTGAATTTCCGATAATTATTCTCGAAAAAACAAAAGTAAACTCACATTCATCATCATTTTGGCCAGCACTGAATCAACGTTTGAGCCAGAAAATACGGTCGAGCCGGGAAAGACATCACCACAATTGGCGGTTGATCCCTGAAGAGGGTTTCCTTTGAATCATTTAAAATCACGTTTTACCGGCTTGATAACAGCAAAGTAGCAAGAATTATCCTGAACTAGGGTTCGGTATGGGAGCATGTCGCATTTTTGACGAAGATAATCTGATCGGACAATTATGTTTTCTCTCGGTGAAAATGGAGTTATTTTCGACCGGAATGCTCAGAACATTGAGGACGGACAGACACTGATCAAACTTGTTCGTCAACAAGAAGTGTGTCCTTTTGGCGTTCTCGCCTGAGATAACGGAGAGGAAAGCAGGGCACAGTGGCTGAAGGCACTGAATTACTGAACAGACGCTGAAAAGGACGCTGAATCGGAATCTGAAACTGATCTTGGAACGTTTCTGCCCGTTTTTATACTATATTGAGCAATAAAATCGTAAAATGGCAAAAAAATCGTTTAAAAATGGCATTCCTTCATGTTCTCTGCTTCAGGGTGCAATTGAACATTGGGAAACTTTTCTTCCCTAGTGCAGATCAAAAACCAACCTTCAACTTTATCTATTATTTGAGTGTCTATTCATACGGTCACTCACTCGTTTATTTGCACAGGTGCACTCTCTGGGTCGTCAATGCATCGACCAAGCGATCGAACTCACTTGTCTCCTCGCTCTTCGCACGCTCATTGCTTTGTCACTGCTTGAATCGCAAACCTAAATGCCAAAATCAGAACAAATCAGCGCAAAATCATGCCGCCGACTCCCGAGATGGTCGAGCAGTTCAGGCGGGCACGAGCTGCGATGATTGTGAGTTGTATTTTATTGTTTTTGTTTTTTCCGACATCAGATCTCGACCTAGACACTGTTTTATAGGCCGATCCATCCTTCATCAACGAATCAATAGACAAGCTTACACTCGAAGCACAAATTCACGCAAAGATGGTACCATTCTATTCATTCTTAGTGATTTCCAATTTTTCATCACAATAAAATTGCAGATCCGCGACATCGTCCTAACAGAGGAAGACCATGATGCCATGCGGTCGAAGGTTCGATAAGTTCTCACTTAGAGATCATAGAACATTTATCACTGCCTAGATCTTGGCGACGCGCGCCGCCCTTTCGCCCTCAATCAGCAGGGAATTGGACGAGCATAGGGATAGAATGATGAAGAAATATGGACTGCCGAGCAAATCTGATTGAAAAATATATACGAATTAATGCTTATTGCTCACAATAAAGCATCCAACTTTTGGTTGGCAGTCCTGAACGTAAATGGGGGACACTATGGAGAGAATGGAAGAGAATTATGGGCTACCGCCCAAGTGCGAGTAAAGAAAGTGGAGACGATTTTTACTGAAATAACCCATTCAATATTGAGTCGGCATTGTTGTGCAGTCCTTATGAAAAACGACTGATTATTTGGAATAGAGAAGAATTATTATTTGTTTTATTATTGCAAATACGAGGGTCAATTCATATCAACCCAAATGATTTTTTGTGCATTTGTGTGAATCATGAAACATAACCATTCCTTAGGTTTATCGCACATCTTCGGTTTTTGAAATGAAAACCAGTAATAATCAAATAGTTTATCCTGAACAGCAATATCGAAGTAAATAATAGTAGCACAAGCAAGCAATTGGCAACGATCGGCATGTAAGTAGCATCATCATCAAAATATTCGAAATATGAAAACAATCTGAGAAAAAATCGATGGAGATTCATAAAAAATAGCTAAATCAAAGATAGCGGTCAATAATTGATACTGGTTTTGCTCATCTAATAAGCCAACCATAGACGTGACTATTTGGTAGAAAATCTTCTTGGTTAGCATCATAGTCTATTAGGTGGCATGTTAGAAGTATAGGTGAATTTCATCATCATCTTCCAGATCCTAGAAGGAAGTCGTTCTGGGCCGCGTACAGTGCGTGGAAGGAGTCAGAAGAAGTGACTGGCCAGGCGGCCATCTGCTCCTGGAATTTATTCATTTTTACTATGCTTTTAGGCTTTTTCGGTCATCTGTTCCTTCATTGTCATTGTCAATCTGTGTTACTTATTTTAATTTTGTGTGTCGTATAAAATCAGAAATCTGGATGCAAAAATTTGTTGTTTTTTCAAGCTGATGCAGGAATTTCATTAGATCGACACGACTCTACTCTCTAACAAGGCGATTGTGAAACCTATTTGAAATGGAGTACTGAAATTGACATTTCGCAATTTTTAAATATCATTTACCTTTCTCGCAATACTCTGCGTCTCGCCACTGCTGGAGACCACGACGAAGCTGCACTTCTGAAATTAATTATTTGTTAATCAGTAATTAATTAATAATTATTTGTTAATTAATAATTAATTATTAATTAGTAATACCTTGCCGAAACGCGCTGCCAGTCGCTCCAGGATCATCTCCTTGCCTTGCTGTAATGAATTTTTTTAAGTTATAAAAAGGATTTTCATATCACAAGACTGAAAGTTCTAGTTGAGTTTCATCATCGATACAAAAGGAATGAAGCGCAAAAGTGTGCAATAGAGCCTTCTTCCCTGTCGGAAAAAAACCACATGCTAGTTCAGTTTTTCCCTTTCGAGATTCCTTTTTCAAGCAACAAATATTTTCGCAGCTAGATAGTAGCGGAGTTCTTGCTTTGCCCTTTCTACATTTCATTCATCTATCAAACCGCTATTGCAAGTGAGTTTCATATGCCTTTTTTTGAATATCTGAG
Source organism: Pristionchus maxplancki (assembly GCA_900490775.1). Lineage (NCBI taxonomy): Eukaryota > Metazoa > Nematoda > Chromadorea > Rhabditida > Neodiplogasteridae > Pristionchus > Pristionchus maxplancki. The sequence continues at coordinate 68,574 of LS581161.1, forward strand.
TACGCCAATGCATTTGATGCTGCCGAGCCATATTCGAACAAAAAATCGAACGTTCACGCAACAGAATAGGTTCCCCAGCGAAACTTTACTATACTTCTCTAACAGGTACTACTTTTAATTACTGATAGAAAACAAAGGTCAGGTATTGTGCCTAGCGCAGTTATTTGATTCCGAATCATCAGAAACCCAATGCCTACCTTTCCACAGCTGAACAGGTTCTCCAGCGGGACGTACGGTGCGGCGCCGATTAGGAGCATCTGGGCGGCCTGAACGACAAAAATAGCCACGACCAAAACAACAAAACAACAACAAAAACAAATGCATACCTGGGCGACGACGCTCTCATTGGAGATGATCACATTGGCGTACTTGTCCATTGACTGGGCGGATCTGGAATGATTTCACTACAACTTCTCATTCTATTTGCTCTGAAAATAGAAAAAATCAAGCAACTTAAAATATGTCGAATGTTCGAATAATTGCGCGTCTTGCAATAGAAACCTTTCTGAATGGTTACTGATATGGTTAGGTAAAATGCTGACCTTGCAGTCACAATCTCCAGACACCTCAGAACGTTCTGCGTCCTTCCTCCGAGCATCGCGTCGACTGTAATAATAATTATTATTAATATCAAAATTAATTAATTAATTACTTAACCACTAATTACGGTATTGTTACGGTAATAAACAACCTGTGGCCAGGGACTCCTCAAAGTCCTTGGAGGCTGCAGGGCGGCAGAGGTCGAGCAGGCCTGAGTTATTTATTGTTTATTCTAAATATAAATTTTATAATAGGCTGGCCATCGAACAACAATCGCAAATCAGCGCGATGAGCTGCTTTAGAATAGTTGTTGAAACGCAACTGCACAAAAAAGGATATTGTTTACATAGTATAAAAGAAATGAATTAAGGATACCCACTTCCCCTATTGACAATCTATTCTCCATAGACCTGTCCATAATGGGCGCACCTTACTACTTTTGCCACTAGTCTAGTTATTTTCACCCCTTTAATTTGTTGCTTTTAATATGTTAAAAATGACTCACTCCCACGATTCACCGCGTACTCTCCATAGACCTGTCGTAGATGGGCATACTTCGCAGCGACTCGGCGTGCTGCTTCGGAGGTGACGCTGCGAGTGCTGGAAGTACTTTTTTCTACAAAACATTCAATTTTCTCATTTTTGTGACTCTGAAACGAAAAGGGAATATGTTTCAACGAGAAATGAAGAGTGGATTAGATAGGGATCATTAGTCAGACGGTCAATCCGTTTATCACGGGTCTCCTGTAAGAATGTAGGAGAGCTTGCTGCAGAAATTTATTTTTGGTCTTCGATTTCGCTGAAAGTCATTTGACTAGGTAAAATGGGGGTGGAGAGGACGCCTATCCACTCTGTTTCTCGAAATTTGCATATTGAATTGGTTTTTTGACCTACCACTTCAAATGACTGTATCTCGCTTCTTTTTTGACCTACCGAGTTCTAACCGGCACAGGTCGATCCGA
>LS581161.1:77343-98779 GCA_900490775.1 Pristionchus maxplancki
TCGGATCGACCTGTGCCGGTTAGAACTCGGTAGGTCAAAAAAGAAGCGAGATACAGTCATTTGAAGTGGTAGGTCAAAAAACCAATTCAATATGCAAATTTCGAGAAACAGAGTGGATAGGCGTCCTCTCCACCCCCATTTTACCTAGTCAAATGACTTTCAGCGAAATCGAAGACCAAAAATAAATTTCTGCAGCAAGAGGGGTTCATTTTCCTACATTTTTACAGGAGACCCGTGTTATAACAAATAAAAATCATTCAATGATCATCCACTCAAATAGTCGTACTAGTCACCACGCCTTCTCCTCGCAGTTTTTCCTCTAAGGGCTGATATTGACAGTCGTAGACTTAGGTACAATGCTTCCTGAGCCATTCTAATCCTAATCATAATATTGCTAATAGTCGCTTCCGCTGCACGCCGCAACAGTTTTGTAGTAGCTTATGCGTTAATTGGGAAAACAAATAGTAAAGGTATAGACTAAAGATCAAAGATCAACTGACGCAGTCGTGCTCGTTCGTCACTGCGCCCATCACCACTTTCCCTTTGGGAGGGGCAAGGAGGAAAGGGCAGAATAATGAGAGGCGAAGACTATGACAATGGTTCTTGAGCCCAACTATTCTAACGAAAAGAGTTCCCCTCCTCTATGGATGGAACAACTAAAGGAAACTCACGTCGTCGTACTCGTCACCGCGCCCGCCTCCTCGCCTCCTTCTGTGCCTCCTCCCGGCGTAGTAGTGGATGCTGCGACTGCTGCAATAGTCATCATTAGCTCTATTCAATTTTGAATCATTCTTTGTGGTTCAAAAGATTTAAAAGTGATGCAAAAGTGGCAAATTCAAGCAACAATAGATCAATAATGAGCAAGATCAAAATCAGAGGTCAAAGATCAAAGATCAACCTGCAGCAGTCGCAGCGCTGGGTTCCTCAACGACGGCGTCGTCCGCGTTGCAGACTTGGAAGAACTGGAATCGGTGTTTGTTTTTTGTTGATGATTAAAAACAATAACAACAAGTTGTTTTGAAAACAACAACAACCTCATGGTCGTTGATGTCCAAGTGGTTGTCGGCGGAGGAGGGAAAGGCGAGGAGGGAGACCTGAATGGAATATTTAATAATTTTATGGTGATAGACTTTTTTCAGAATCGATTGCTTAGTCGCTTGTTATGTTTCAGAAATAGTTTCAATACTGATTAACTTTCATCTTATTTAATCCGTCCCACTCATCTAGGAGAAAACACAAAGCAATTTAAAAAGTGATATTTCTCATAAATAGTTCTTAATTATCCAAAAAAAACATAGGCACCTGGTGCGCGGCCTGTCTCAGCACATGGGGCTGACTCGCCGCAGGGGCAAGTCTCCGGCTACTTTCTATCGAATTTTCACTAGTTTCGTTTCGAAATACTCCTAATTAGCGCTAATTAGTGCACATTTTTGGAACAATTTCTCACCTGATGCGCCGCCTGCCTCAGCACATGGGGCTGACTTGCCGCCGGTGCTAGTCGCTGTGCCATCTCCAGTTGAGACGGAGCCATGATGGAGACGTCGTCGAGATCCCAGACGAAGACGCGGACGTACTGGGCCTGGAACCGGGAATTAGTGAGAGCCGGGATTAGCTAAACCCGGAAAGCCTATCTCCCGGTCCTAAACTAGGCCATGCGCTCATTGTCATCACAGACGTATACGCGAACGTATTGGGCCTGGAACCGGGAATTAGTGAGAGCCGGGATTTATTCATTTCGCATCTCGATAATTGGCTGTTTTGAAACCCGGAAGCCATATGCAGGTCGAAAAAAATCGGATAGGAATTCGGTTATGTTTCATGAGGGCTATGAACCCGATATATTCCAATATTTTCGATTGTCCGTCGCGACACATAACAAAAATAATCATAACAATAATCATAATCTCACCTCAGGCGGCGATGACGACCCGCCGACCTTCTTCTTCTTGGAGGACTTTGCTGAAATGGAGTGGATTTTGGAAACAATAACAATAACAGCCGTCATCATAACAATAACAATAACAGCCTCTCTAAAAATAAATAAATCAACTCACACTTCTTGCTGTCGCCCTTGGACGCGAACGAGCTCAGCGCAGAGGCGTCGAGTGTGGAGGAGAGGGACTGGAAATGTTTTAATTTACTTTTTAATCGTTTTTTTTACAAACTTTGTGGCATTTCGGTAATCAACACATGCATCACATCACATTTGTGACTTGAAACGCATCTACTGATACCTCTAATACAATCGGGTTGCTCTTGTTTCTACTAATTTTAGAGTCATTTTGGCTCTCTTTTAGAGGCATTTCTAATGTTTGTTTGTGCTATCGGACAGTGCCTTTACCTGATAAGCACTATTCAGTCCATACGGGTAGTTCTTGAATCCTCCATAGTAATTCGCCCCATAGGCAGCGGTGTAGTCATAGTTGCTGCCAGCCGCCGAGGACAGCAGGGAGGCGCCTGAGGTTGTTATTGTTGTTTGATGTTGTTATTACTAAAACAAGGGTTGAGAGATCTCAGCGGGAGGCCTTGATCACTAATTGGCAGTCCAATTAGACGAAGGGCGCAATCAATTAGGCGTTGCCTTGTTGTGCAACAGGCGCGGTTTATGTTCCGCCTGTTGCTTTCTTAGCTGTTATTTCTGTGTTCATTCCGTGGTGTAATGCTGTCGGAAATGAGGAAAAATGTGGAACGTCAAACGGAAATGGAGATTACAAACCATAGTAAGGCGCAGTTGCAGCAGCTGCAGCCGTGCTGCCGAGGGCATATTGAAGAGAGGCGGCAGCGGCCGAGCTTGAGTTGCTGAAATGTTTTGAAATTTTTTTTTATATTTGAACCAACCGTAACGGAGAAAATCATCTTCACATTTCGCTTATGCATTTAGACCATCTGTGAAGCTTATTTACCAATCCGAACTAACCGCAAGCTAGCCATTTGCTGGTAGTAGTCCTACCTACTACGCTAGTGCCACTTATAGATTCTTCAGAATCAAATTGCGGTTTTGTATCAGTTTAGAATCGTTTGTATGTCAATATACCTACCGCAACGCCCCACTGCTAGCCATTTGCTGGTAGTACGCAGCGGCCGCTGATGGAGCTGCAGCTGTAGCTGAGTACATGGCGGAGTAGCTTAAATTATTAATAATTAATTATTAATAATAAATTAATTTTAATAATTGCATTACTCACGCTGGATACGTAGCAGCGGCTGCAGCGGCTGCATTGTAGTATGAGGAAGTGGGGCCTGCATTAATAATGCAATTACTGCTGTGCTAAATGTGGAATCACTACCACTCCGTTCTCACACAAGAAAAGCGCATTTCATTGCATCTGTCGCGTTAACTCCCGTTTTTCTCTTGGCTAATCAGTATCTATGGACCTCTATCTATGGACCAGCCTTTTAGCAATCGATAATCGACGAGAGAGCGAGAGAGTGCAGACAGTCAGAGAAAAGACCTACTATCGATTTCAACTGACTGGAGTAAAACTAACCATACGGCGTGGTGGCATCTAATAGACTGGTCGATGTAGTTGCTGCAGGCATGTTGCTGCAATTTCGAAATTGATTTTGCAAACAGGAAATGCTTTTCGCATTTTCGAATACCGGAAGTGACCTCCCCCTTACCTCTGATTCCGCTCTTTCCTCGAACTGCTGGAGTTGTTGTTGTTGTTATTAGGAGAGGTGGTTTGCAGGAGGCCTGAGAGATCAAAGATCAACCTCGTCCAGATCCTAGAAATTCAGAAAATATCAGAGATCAAAGATCAAACCGGAAGTGGAGCTGCAACCCGCTGCTGTTAGCAATGGCCAAGAGGAGGAGGCAAGCAGGGAAGGGTCGTCGAAACTGTAGAGATCAAAGATCAAAGACCGCTGGCAATTAATTTTTTGTATGAATCTGCCATATGAAAGCAATCAAAAAACGAGTCTAATCCCGATTTTGAAAGATTCGTGAAACATATTGTGCATTTAAAAAAAAAACGTAGTGCAAAATTGGACGCGATCTCAATTTTCTCTGATTTTTGGCGCGAATTCAAATTCGAATATTAGTGACTCACTTGTTGGGCTGCGCGAGCGTGCCGGCGAGAAAGAGCGAGGGCTGCGTGAGGCGATTCTGCAATTTCTAATAATAATTAATTAATTGCGGGCGGAGGGGCTAAAAATGCATGATTAAATGGGACAGAGCTTAGATGTATGATAACATATTTTATGTAAGATATTTTATGTAAGAACATATTTTTTTCAACAGAAGGAATGAGCAAGGATTGAATCATCCCATCATAGTCCAAATATGAAGCAACTATGAAGCATGTCGTGAACCAGGTAACACAGGGAGAGAGGGATCGATCCGGGTGTATTGAGACAATGACCCCGCTTGCTCTTCACAGCCTCCTAGTGTGTTCAGCAGACAAATTGCGGATTAGAGATGGTGCTAAGTGGATTGCGATGAGGGCTCGGGCACTAAATCAGCAACTGCACCTACTCAAGCTATGAGAATTGGCCAGGACACCTCGCCATAGGTTTTCAAGCAAAATTAAGGCTGTTTAATCCACAAGGTGTGAGAGAGATTTCCGCTTTGATGGGAGATTACATAGTGTGCTGAGCAGCAGTTACACTTGTCGGCTCAATACGGTGCTAAGTGGATTACATAATGATCATCTCTTCTTCTCTCATCAGTTAGATGAAACGAGAAACTGTGCGAGAATGAGAGAGTGAGAAGTCTGATGAGTTTGGGGCTAGCCCTCTGGAACCCTGTGGTATTCTGGAACCAGCGATGAACCGGGGACGAGGATCCAGGTGGAACGAGAGAGAACCGAGGGGAGGGGAGAGCGCAGGCGGTGAGAGATCAATAATATGGAATCTAATTAGCATGATTAATCAAAATAAGGGAGATCATTAATCCTATTTCATTACAAAGATGAGCTAAATTTTGGTTTATTCTAAAGAAAACGAAAGCTGAACTAGAGCGGGATGCCATTGGTCAGGATATCAACAATCTTTGAAACATAGCCGAAGACGAATCGGACAACTCTCATTTTGCAGGCTTAAAATATAGAAAGAGGTCAAATGCGATGAGGAGGTCGCTCCGTTGATTCAAAAAGACGGCTTCTGGCCGACTCTCCGGGTGGTCTCTGACCAGCCGACAGAGAGCGGATAAGAGAGCAAGGAAAATGAGGAGAGTGCAATCCTACGATCACTGTACTGACTCTCTCATTTCGCCATGCTCTCTCGCCTGTTAGAGATGCGAGAGAGCATGGGAAAGGGAGAGAGTCAGACCATGGCTCAATCCTTCCTGTCTTCATTACGTCACTGTTAGCGTCTGCTGGTGGACAGGGAAGGATTAGGAAGTCACGGTGATGGGTAAACGACCCGTACGGTATGATCTAGGGATGGCATCGCCAGAAATCGTCTCTTCATTTCGCGTACTCTCTCATCGGTCAGAGAGGCGAGATAGTGTGCCGAATGAAGAGAGTCATTTTTACGCGCCACCCCTAGTATGATCTCTAGGCTGTGTGAATGGACAGGAAGCGAACTTCATTCTGACAGTCCAAGTGATGAGTAGAGATACTTCACCGGATAAATTGCGCCGGATTGGGTAATCGGGATGGGGAGGAATAGGTTTCACGAGGTTCATAAGACGGTCTGGGAAGGGGTCCTTGTAATAGTCCCTTGGCAATCAGCACTAAACTAAAATAAATTGATTAATTCAACAAATAAAGAAAACGGCTCTCTTCTTTTTGCATGCTCTCTCTCAAACCGATCAGAGAGTGGGCTAAACGAAGAGACCATTGCTTGAGAAGCCATCCTAGTTTATGCCGCACCACCAGCCCAATTACGATGACTCCTCCACGAAGGCTAATTAATACGGGCTAATTGCCAAACAGATTGGTCCCCTGTACCATCCTAACACCTGTCTCTCTGATCAAAAGCGGAAAGAAGGACGGGAGGCTGTTAGCGCCCCGCTAAAGAGGCTACTGATCAGATTACCGGTACACTGGTGCCTTTAGCAATCACCGCCCCGGTGTAAGAAAAAAGTACCCGATTAGTCTTTTGGGTCATTGCAGCCAGGAATTAATAAAAATATCTAGTTATTTGTTAATAATTTAATTATATCTAGCTCATTTTTGTGTACGAACCCTGAAAATGGAGCTTGTAAAAGAGTAGGATTTCTCGTACACTGCTTGCCTTATGATGGCCCCGCTACCTTGAAGGTTGGTGTAAAGTGGGTGCGGGGTAAGAAAAGGGACTGGATTATCGGGGTTTATCTCCGTTATAGGAGTGTGAGGTATTTCGTCTGAGGGCAACTGTTCTATTTCAATGTGTTAAGTTTCATCTTTGTTATTTAGCAATGACTGTGCGTGTTTCTATAGTGTACCCCACTCTCGGTGGTGAAAAAAAAACTCCCATTTTTGGCAATCTGCATTGACATGAAATGACTCAGTTACAGTATCCTCCGAGTAAGCGGCCTAATGAGGCAAATCCTGCGTTTTTGCCCACGCGCATCCTAATGAGCACTCTTCGCATAATTCCTATTTAGTCTAAGCTCATCGAGTGTCAGATTACTGTAATCCCGGCGCTCGAGGGGGCTTGAGTCTTGAGAGGAAATGTACTCGTCTCTTCATTTCGCACGCTCTCTCACCTGTCAGGGTACTCGAGTACGCTGGACCCATCCTTGGTACCACCGGGCCCATGGATCCATCGAACCAGGAACCAGGCACCATAAGAGGCCTCTTCATTAATCTAGCGCAAGAGGCACGCACGCAATGTTTGCGTACGGACATGCATTATAGGGGCCAGGGGGATGGAGAGAATATAGAAGGAGAAAGGGATACGGGGATATCCTAGGATGGATGGAAAAGAAAGCAGTGAAAATGACTGACTGATACATAAAGTGATATACTAGAAAAATGCAATATCCAAGAGAATATCTTAGAGGGGCGCATATAGGAGCCAGGTGGTGGTGATAAAAGAGAAGGGTGAAAGGGATGACGGATGGGTTTTCGAAATAACTAACATGCCTTATAGGCCTTATAGAGAAATAGATGTTGACCAGGAAAAGCAACAGAATAATAAGTGATCGGAATTATGAACATGCCAATCCTAAACGCAGAAGGATCTGAATATGAGAGAAGTGGATGCTAGCTCGCGAGAAGCCACAGTGTTGCACTTTTCCTCAGTTACGCAATGGCAATTGTTTGTCAGTGCATGGCTACACTAGGATAGTGTTTGCCAGGACTGGGCTGAAAGTGATTCTCACCAACGTTGACGGAGGACCCTCTAGGGTCAAGAATAGGAAAAGAGGGATCGAATGAGTCGTGTAACTCGATAAAATATTCGTCAAAAAGATAATACTGATGACATTTTGCTGTTGAAAGGCCTGTCTAGGAAATCTCCAGTAACCACCATTTACCAACGGTTTCGTTGTTTCCTTTCCTTTCGTCAATCCCTACGCTCATCGATTGAAATCTGAGTCGGTCTCAGGCAAGTGGCCGAGGTTTTCTTATGCTAACTTCTCATTTTTAAAATAAAAAATCTTATTTTAACACGTCTAAAACCAAATTGAACACTGCCTTGTGCACATTTCCCTCGAATTACGTCATTCTATCCGCATCGATTGAAATCTGAGTCGGCTCTGAGTCCCCCTCCGATTCTCGGATGACTCTTAGACGCCTTGAGACGTTGTCTTCGAATTCTAAAAGCAGGGGCGAAAATCGACCCCGGGCGCTCGTTTTCGCCCAGGCCATGGGACTATCCGATATCACGATGAACGATTGCGGGTCGGGTTGCGCAGAGGGGATAACCGAAACAAGGTGCGGGCGGGTAGGGTTACAATAAGTGAAAAAGGACCGTCAAAATGGTCTAAATTAGCGGAATAGATGGCTAATGTAATCGAGAAAACTACATTAAAGGACGTTGAAAACGATGGAATTTGTTTAAAAGTTGGCTAACTCAATAGAAATAACGATGAAAGAGAAAGTGAAATGATATTAATAAAGCCAGATGATATAATTGTAATTATTTGAATAATTAACAAACCTGATCAATCGTACTGCTGTCCGCCTCTTGCGTTGATGAGGATTCTGAAATTATTTATTATAGAATACTTGGAAACCGAACAGATCTATGTATTTCAAGTTTATAGTTCAATGAAAATGTTTTCCCAACCAAGCACAAATAGTTCCTGTGAAACCCACTCGAAAGTTATTGCGTTATCACAGCCGTATTCAATATAATCCAACCGTAATTTCTACCATAATTAACTACCGTACCTCTCCCACCACTTCGTTCACGACCGCAACCGGTAAAGACACCACCGTAACCGACAACCGTAATCAAAAATGCTACCGTACCTCGCCCGCCACTCCCCGATGGCCCGTCGAGCAGGGACGGAGAGGTGAGCACGGACTGCATTCTAAAAAACTGAATGGACGGATTCATTCAAAATAATGTTAGAAAAACCCGAAATTAACTACTGTATAGTTTTAACTTGAATAGGGAGACAATGGTTTGCTATTGAACGGAAAAGGAGGGAGAGGTGAGCGCGGACTGCATTGGGAACCTCAAAATGCTGTTTTTTTACTCAACTGAACGACTGACTGACTGAAAGAACTGATGTGAACAATTTGCGAAATTATAGTAATTTTTATAGATAGCCTGCTGGCTCGATCAGATCAAGTAGTACAGCACGGGCAAACGCGAAAGGTGAAACCTAACTAGAGTTATACAATCGTCAATAGTAAAATCATTATATTCAACATCGTTTTGCAATTCAGAGGCCTAGCTTCCTTGAAATTTTTTATGAACTTGCGTAAACAAGATCTTAAATAAAGTACACGGTTATTTCCCTATTTTAAAAAGCTAATTAAAAATCTGACATAAACATTCGCGCACTAAGCAAACCGATGAAGGTCCCGAATATCGGATAGGAGGAGGCCTGAGGGGAGGAGGGAGAGGAGGAAGGAGGAGGACGGGAGGACGGGATAGATAGTAGGCCCCTCCGGCTTCTTCTGTCATCCGATCCTTCTCCTGTGGAGTAAGGGACGCGAGTGCCTTCAAGAAGGCTAGAGAATAAGAGAGAGTAGGGGAAATGGAGAGAGGCAGAGAAATCTTGGGGAGAGAAATAAGGCGACTACGGTAGGACGTGCAGTAATTAGGATGGGAAAGGGGGAAGAGTAATGGGGAGGAAATCAGGGGCAGTAGGGGAAATTTCAAGTCTTCAGAGAATCTGAGGGCCCTGTCTGACCTTTCGAGAAAGAGAATAATCTACTTTTCCGGTCTCTCGCGAGGGCACAAAAGAGGTGATGCACTGTTATCAGATCTAGATCTTGTTGTCAAAAATTGGACTAGATATTTCGTGATATTGAACAGAATTGCAGATATTGTGTATTGTATTCTGCAGTGATATTGAAAGGCCATGAGATGTTCCCAACAGCCCGACTCAAGGATCATTTGAGGACTAAGATCCGATTACTTCTGAGGACCCTTCGATCTTCGGTTTTGAGGAGCACAAGAGCGTCTCGAATTCACATGGTTTTCACTGGTCAGGAACAGCTAATGTATTAAATTTTATTGGCGCTTCAGACATGCCTTCGACCTATCAGAACTGCTCAGCATACAGCTAAAACATAGAGTTTGTGAAACTCACCTATTCTTATAAATTTCTAATAGGAAAAAGGAAATTACATTTTAAAAACTTTATTTCAATAAGAAAAAATAGTAATATCAAACAGAAGTCCCTTTGTCACGTCGAGCAAAGCGTTTCCACATTCTGCTACGGATTTCCTGAATTGTGTTCATATATTTGGGTCGAATTTATTATGGGGCTTTCATAGTCGACAAAAGCTGGTGGATCACTCTCTTCATTCGGCGCACTGACTCGCAGGTCGACCGGAGACTGCGTAGAATGAAGAGAGTGATCCATCATCTTTAGTCGACAATGAAAAGGGTGTAAATTGCGAAATCCACAATCTAAACTAACCCTCGAGTATTGCAGGTTCCCCAGGTAATTTAACGACGAGGCGACAGATTGAGTCGAGAAGCAGACCTTCAAAGTGGGTTTCTGAATCATAGAAGTGCACCAATTTGCCCTACCACACATAGCAGTCTTGCGATAAAGAATACCACATCTGGAACGAAGAGTGGTGGAAACAGGTGAAAGAGCAGGAAAATGAGCGTAGGGAGGGTGTAGAGTAGGCTTCCGATGAAAAACTGAAATATTATTAATTTTCAAGAACTAACTAAGAGAATACTACTAAGGACTGAAAAGAATTCTTAATGAATGATGCGTGAAACTCAAAGGTGACCCAATAAACTAAAAAATAAAATAAAATTCACATTCGAAAATAGAACTCTATACGTATAGCGCAGTTGCTGCAGTGCCGATTCAGATTTCTGAAATACGACCAAGATTTTAGTGTTTCTAAATGACGATACCGCATGCGTTTTCAATCCTCGGAGTATGAAAATCATTAGTAGAACAACGAGTAAGTAGACAATGACATAGTGAACAGCAAGATTGGTGAAAGCTGAAATTTTCCGTTCACTATTTTGCCAAAAAATAAGTTCTAACGAGCTTCAAACGATCCGTTGTCTCCGATGTCGGTACCAAAAACAACGATGTGCTTGGAGTGTTGATGGATCCATGAAATATTCAGCTAAAACGTTTGTTGAATGTGCGTGACTCGCTCGCCTTTAAAAACCTTTTGAAAGACTTCTTCACGATTTGTTATTTCTTCAGTTCCAAAAATGAATCTTGACAGGACCCAAGTCGCTGAACAGAATGATGTGAAAATTATGACACATTGAGATCTGAAAAGTCATTTGGCGATCGAACTAACGACAGTAAACTAACCTAATCGACATCTGAAGCCTACAGCGTCCAGGATTCGCCGCTTGCAGCATCCTCAGCAGAAGAGAAAAGAACAATAGGATTGTGATTTGCATCAGAATAAAGAAGATGCCCAGCAACTTGATTGGTGGTAACCATTCGCATAAGAGGCCCATACCTTCAAAAATCATTCTTATGAGGTGACAAAATCCAGAAAACAACCCACATGCAATTACTGGCAGGGGCGTTAGAGGATATGGTTGATAGAGGAAGCAGAAGAAAGTATCTTGCAGGAGTTGGCTCAGCTGGAATATCGTTAATTAATTAATTATTTTTAATGTTTAAAGTTAATTAAAGTACCTGAACAACAACGTATCTCGTGCGCATTTCAACACTAATTTCTTTCGATTTGAAAAGAATAAGAAATATGACGAGTGGGTGAAGAACGAATGCTGTCAGGGCAAGGACGGAGGTCATGAATCTAGGAAATCATTTTCGAAAACAATACAATTGAATAGTCTCACCTCTGCGCCAGCCAAGGAGTGTTGAAAGCCTCATCGATCCCTGGGCCGAACATTTCGAAAGTCGTTTGCAAAATGTCGAGTTCCCCTTGAATGCGGCCCGGAAAATGTCAGACACGCGACGTATGATGGATGGGTGCAAAAGCTCATCGGACTTGAATATTGCGGAATGGTATGGCTCTCTCACTTTCCCACGCTCTCTCGCTGCTCTAATCGACGAGAGAGTACTGCGAAATGAGAGTGTCAGACCATAATTATTCATGTCTGAAACTCGCTGACATTTGCAGAATTCTAGGAAGCGCCTTTCATTGGCTTCATTTACATTGAATGAGCTAATGAGCCGTCCCGCACCCCTTTCTCCAAGTCCAGACTACACTGTAGTCCTCATCTCTAGTCCGTCTGCTAGTTTACTGCTCAGGCCTTTGGAAAAGTACGCAGGACGGAGATAGCGACTCCTTATTCGGACATACGAAATGCTACGGCAAAATGCATATCAGAGCTTTATCAAACAAAAAGAATAACAGGAAAATTAACAGCCTAGAAATGAATTGAAAGTCAGACAGATGTCGGCTTTTCTTCACGAGGAAAGAGTCGGTTCCACAATCGAATACGAAGTTCCTAAATATCTCTATTAATAAGATTTCCTAATTCAACCCACTCTTGCGTATTGTAGATGAGTGAAGTACATGAACGAAGAAGCGATAGATTGTACGGAAAAACAGGTCTGAAGCATATTTTCGAAATAAAAAAAGCAAAACAAAGAAGAATTACCACAAATGCAATTCTCGCTACGAAGGACACGAAATCTGGCAAGAAACCAGGCGGTCGAAGGTAAGAAAAGAGGAAGAGCAGCAAAGGAAACGCGTAGAGAAGGCCTCCGATGAGCATCTAAATTTAACGTTAAAATTATGTAAATGTGAGAATGCATTACATTTGCCAGCAGCAATCTCGATGTAACTTCCATTTGCTTTTGCGCTGATTCTGACCTCTGAAACAATTAATTATTGAATTTATTCCTCAAAAACTACCGCATGTTTTGCTAGTCCTCGAAGAATGAGAAACTTCAGAAGACCAAGTAAGGAGAACTTCACCAAAGACGAAACTGTGAGTCTTGTGAATGCTAAATTGTTCATTTTCGAATGAAAAATCAACCAATCTGACCTTCTCTAAAGGTTCCGAGATTTCCGGCTGCACTACTGAAAACGACAACATGGTTCGAGTATGGTTTGATCCATGTTACATTCAACTACAAACATTTGTATGTGATCGAAGAAAAGAGATCGAACCTTTCGAATAATCTCCACCCGATTTGCGGGCTCTGCAGCACCAGCAAAGAAAGAGGATAGAACCCACGCCGAACAAGAGAAAGCTATGAGAATAATGAGGAGTTGAAATCTGTAAGCATGATCTTCTGAGCTTTTCCTCCAGATTCAAACCTCCACGAAACCAGCAACCGATTCCATCCGGGATATGCAGCATGCAGCATTCGAAGTTGAAACGAAAAGAAGATGATTATTGACCAGTCGAGAAATGCGAAGAACACTCCAAGAAGTTTGACTGGAGCTATCCAAGAGGTTTCACAGAGGAGGCCCATGCCTGAACAATTCGGAATATCACCTTTGTTTATTTTCGAAAATCGAAAACTCACAGGCAATCACTGGCAGAGGCGTGAGCGGATAGGGCTGGTAGAGAAGGCAGAAGAATGTGTCTTGTAGAAGGTGACTCAACTGGAAGGGTGTCGATTATGATAAATGAAGACATTTGAGCTTGTTGAATGTCTGACTCACCTCCATAACAAGATACTGCGTTTTCATACTCCCACTAATCGTCGGCGACTTGAATATAATAATGTAAGCAACAATTGGGTGTAGAATCAAAGCTGTCAAGCCGAGCATGTAGAGCATTAATCTGGAATTTATTTTTTTTTTGTTTTATCGAGGAGCACAGAATAGAAAGCTTAAAAAATTGCTCACCTTTGCGCCAGTAAAGGAGTGTCGAGAGACTCGTCTATTTCCAACCCGAACATTGAAGTAGAGAGGAGAGAATTTCCTCAATGAGAGGTCTGTTTTTGACAGTTTGGAATTCCAAAGGAAGTGTGTTCGGGAAAACATAGACAAAACGTGAATCAACAAGAATGCTTCGAAACTAGTTTGGCGTGCACAGAACGAACGGAATATTCACAAATGAAAACCCTGGCAGTGAATAACAAACGAAATACGAGAAGAGAATGATATCAGTGGAATAGTTCTGCGAAAAAGCTTAAAGCAATGATAATGTCTGGCATTTGAGATGACGAAAATAGTATGGCATTGAAAGGGAGAATAATTGTGAATAATATAAAAATTCTAAGAAAAGTAGATGAAGCGCTCATCAGACTTGCATATTCGAGTCTGCTAGTAGAACTGGGGAAAGGGAGGAAGCATTTTCACCCTCGCTCGCTCATTAGCCCCCTCTCTTCTGAATGCATTAGTGAGAATTTCCGCTCGTTTTTCACGAATTCTCTACTCGAGTCAAGTACTACCTCTTTTCGAATGTCTGGCTTCGTAATGGCGTCATAATTTTCACATGAGCCTACATTTTAAGGGCTTTGTACGCGAACTAACGATCGAAAAAGCAGTTAGTGAATGTGAAAAAAAACGAGAAAAGGAAGCGCGGACTTCCCCAGCGCTTTCTCAAGAAATATGAAGCTAATTAGAATTCCCTTGTTTCATTCATAGAACTCGGCTCGAGGAGGGGCTAGTCCGTCTGGCGTCACTTTCATTTGATTTCCGTGAAACGAGACTCTAATATTGGCCGGATTAGTGGTTCCGCTTCTATCGAAAATAGGGAAATCCAAAAATGTGCGTCATTACATACATGTTGAGCGTGGTCTGATTTCTCTTATGCTACTCGTTGTCGTTGTCTTTTTTTAATCCGTCCGAGATTTTTTTTAGCTAACCACGATTATGTTATTGTAGACAATGTACGGCCTAGAAATCGACGAGAATTTCAACACGCCGCTACTCGCCCAGAGGTAATTCTTTTTTTATTTATTTAATATTTTAAATTAAATATTAAGGTTTATGATGGGCTCTCTCGCTCTGACAACATTTCTCCTACAACCGCTCGTTGCTTACATTTTAATATGCAAATCGGACAATATCAGTGTGGAAATGCGCAGGCGATATGTGACACTGCAGGTATTATTTTCAATTTATATTCTTTTCGAAAGTGTGATCAAAAATGAAGTCGATTGGTATCAACGCTGAATTCATTCACGACCACTTCAAGAATGAATGAAACTTATTTCTCCATTGAAGTCCACAAGTGCAGAATTCTTTATAGATCAGTGAAGTAGTGCAAGACCTCTTCTTCTGCCTTCTCTATCAACCCTACCCGCTCACGCCCCTGCCAGCGATTGCTTGTGGGTTATTCTTCCTGACATAGAAAGTCGTATCTAGGCTCAGATACGCCGCAGAATCAGCGAAAACCTTGCAATGGCATTTTTTCTTTATACTCGAGTTATGATATGTTCCTGAATCATAAGAAATTTAGTATCCTTCTCGTGTTGCCAATGAACAACTGATCGTGCTCAAAATATCAATTATTATGTATAATGGTGCATGAAAAACAATCAATAATAATTTGAACATTCTCAGGCATGGGCCTCCTCTGCGATGTCGACTGGCTGCCTCTAGTCAAGTTGCTCGGGATTTTCTTCTCTCTGATGACTGCCTCAGTACTGATCTTCTTTGCTGTTCTACTACGGTTACTGAAGGCTGCTAATCCGGGAAGGAGATTGCTGTCAACGAGGCAGTCATTTCGAAATTATCATTTTAAATTCAAGACTATGATATAGTAAGATGCCAAATTTCAGGGCTCAAACCCTCGTAAATCTTATAGCATTCTGTGCATCGGCTTGGGTTCTGTCCGACTTTTTTCTTGCAACTGAAGAACCAGCAAATCGGCTTGAGATAATTCAGAAGGTTAATCAAATCGAGCAATCGTCTGACTCTCTCAGTTCGCAATGCTCTCTCATCAGTCAGAGAAACGAGAGATCACGGGGAGGTGAGAGAGTCAGACAATTTCTCGTCAAATCAGATCTTAACCGCTGTCTGTTATAGTTCAATGTCTCATGGATCGAACATTCAAGAAGCATTATCGTATTCGGAGACGGAGTTGGTGATAGTGGAACATTAAGAACAGGTATTCGCTTTATGCTTTCAAAAAATTCTTCAAATGAACGTTCAGCATTCACAAAGCTCGCCTTTCTTTATCCCATAATAACCTCAACGGTCGCGAATATTATAATTATAATTCTACGAGAGCTGAACAGTATTGCGGTGAGGTAGAATGTCACTGAGCGCTTACATTCCAGGGCTGTAAAACATTATGACTCTCTCATTTTCGCACGCTCTCTCGCCTCTCTGATCGGCGAGAGAGCATTGAGAAATGTGAGTGCCGTAAAATTGTACATTTGTTGTAGATGTCACCATCAGCAAAGAACCACATTTTCATCACATCGAGAATGCTTTATTCTGAGGTAGAAAGAATTCTAAAAAATTAAGTTTGAAAATTCACAACTAATTTAGTTAATAATCGGAGCACTGCTATACTCATTTCCCTCCCTCACATTCATTTTCCTCCATCTTTCGCCACCTGAGAGCGTTCCAAACGTCGTATATATTGCTGCGCGGTTGTTATTTGTGGTGAGAAAAGTAGATTTAATGTTGACAAAAATATTTTTCCAGTTCTGTTTCTCATTCCAATCGATCTCTCTGTCATTGATGTGCCTTACAAATCTGCAGTACGCAAGGGTAAATAAATTGTATTTGTATCAATTTTTAAAATTTGTTTTTGTTTTTCAGGAACTCCGAATCAGAATATGGAAGCACGTATCTCGAAGTGAAGATACTGCCACTTCTGTTTGAGATTTCATGTATTCATTATCTTGTATGTTACGTTTTCTGTTGTTGCTCTCAGAAAGTAAAATTATATCTGAAAGTGCTTACACTGTTCGCCAGAATTACTAATGAAGTTAACTTTGGGCTACTTTCATCATTGTCAGTGCTACGTGGGCTGACCCATTTTGCTCACTCTTTTGCAAAAAGCGGAAACCTCTCTTCATCAATTATCAAAATGAGAAGGATGCGCCATTTCACCGCGTTGTGAAACATATCCAGGCAATGAACTTTGTTTGGTGAATGAGCGTTTACGTTGGCTTCATTCACAGGATAGTACAATGATCGTACGTAATGCATTTCACTTGTTTTACTTAGCTTTATTTCGGATTTACCTTATTTATTTTTGTTAATTTCCACATTTCAATATTCCTCATTCCTTCTAATCCCATTCCCCTCCCCTATAAAAGACCCATCTCTCCCCTCTCTCTCCATTCTCCTCCCTTCTTCCTCCCCTCCCTCTCCCCTCCACTCTCGCCTCTCGCACTCGCCCGGGGCGGTCGACTCGCGCACTATGGACCAGGAACCGGGACTGCTTGGTGGGTGATTAGTTGTTGTAGATTAAGGATTACTGTGGTATTTTGATTACGGTATCTTCGTGGTGATTGCGGTATCTTGGGCCATCGATTAACTAAGAAATATGTACGGTAGAACGGAATCAGGAACCGGGACTGCTCGGTGGGTTTTGTATGGTTATGGTATCGTGTGATCGGGTTACGGTATCTTGATTACTGTAGCTCGTAGATTACTGTAGACTGGGTACTGTAGGTACGGTAATACCAATCGATATTGCAGACCCCAAGGGCCCGACGGATATGATCTACAACAACTCGGGCGGGCGCGACCCGTGCCTCAAGCCGGTCGACTACTTCGACCAGAGCGTGCAGAATGTGAGCGATATTTCGAATATTTTTTAATATTTCGAAAATCCACCCGCGTGAACATTCCACAACCCATCGAAATGGGGGAAGGAAATTGATCAATTTGAATGAAATTGACCTTTTGTTCGATGATCTTTGTGCTTTATTGTAATGGGATGTCTCTTTTGACTACCTAATTAGGGGCTGGTGGCTCGATTAGACAGTGAACTAGAAGGCGATTTGACCAGAGCGTGCAGAATGTGAGGATTACTGTATTCAGGCATACTGTAGCTGAAATTACGCTTGCAGAATGCGACCTACCGCACGGTACAATGATAATATAGTAAAATGGTTGAACGAGGTCTGGAAATTTGTAAGAGGTTTGACCGCTCGTTGAGATGGAGTTTGCCAGAAAAGTGCGATCGATCGATAACTGAGTACCTGTCGTAACCTACAGTGCCTTTCCCAGAGAAATACTGTACATTACGGTAGTCGGACATTATTGATTTATTGAAATACTGTAGATTACGGTAGTCGAACATTATTGATTTATTGAAATACTGTAGATTACGGTAGTCGCACATTATTGATTGATTGAAATACTGTAGATTACGGTAGTCGTTATTGATTTGAGATTACTGTAAAAATCGATAATTTTTGCAGAACACGATCAACCAGCTGCTGAAGAAGCAGAGTCGCAAGCGGATTCAGAACTTTGTGATCCGCGCCTGCGTTTTCACTGTGTTTATCTGCAGGTAATCTCACAGCAGTCCTGATTCAGGCACACCGTAAACCTACCGTAGTGATGGGTTGACGAAATAGGAAGTTATTTACAAACAGTATGACCGTATAAGATCTAAATCGGAATCAGGGGGTCTTTACTGTGTTTATCTGTAGGTAGGAAGCGAAATTGAGGAGCGGAATGATAAAATAAACCGTTCCGTTTTCAGTTCCGACGACATCACGACGTGCTCGGCGCTCGTGCGGAAATACGGAGGTATCGATCGATACCGTAATCCTGAGTTATCGATTGCTAAAGTATCTAGGGAATATTGATTGCTACAATAATCTTCAAAAATCGCTCGATACCATGAACTTATGATATCGATAGTTACCGTAATCTTCAGTTGTCGATTGATACAGTATCCTGGGAATACCGATTGTTACAGTATCTAGGGGAAATTGATCGCTACAGTATTCTTCAAAAATCGATCGATACCATGAACTTGAGATATCGATAGTTACCGTAATCTATACCATCGATCGCTACAGTACCCTATCGATTACCGTAACCAATTATCGATCTTTCTCAGCCTCCGTCTTCCTGCCCATCCTCATCTGCGCCATCTGCATCGGCATGCCGTTGATGTACCTGGAGGTATACGGTAGATAGTCTGAGTACGGTATCGATCAATCGATAATTGACTTAATTACCGTAACCTTCAGTACAGTAGTCGGGACTGTTATCGATTGATTTTGGAATTGAATACCGTAACCTACCGTACCCCTACATAATGACATTCCAGATGGGACTCGGCCAGTTCACTTCATCCAACCCGATCGCCATCTTCACTAACATGGCGCCGATTGGGGCGGGTGAATTGTTTTATACTTCTTTAATTTAAAAAAATTCTGTCTGAGCGGCGTAATGGCCTTCAAAAGTAATGGCTTGGTTGTCTATCCGGAGTTCGGAGTCCCCCTCCCTCTTATTCCTCACTCTCATTCACTCCGTGAATCGGTCGCCCTGCCTCATTTCGTATGCGGAACTCCGTCATTCTCATTCCTCCGTCTCTCTCTAGAGAGGACCGGCCTCACTCCTATTCTATCGCACAAGGGGAAATGTGTTAAGTTTCAGCAATGATTCATTTTATTTTTTGATGGCGGACTTCCGAGATCTATCCGGAGTTCCGCATACGTAATGAGACCGGTTCGGAACCTCCGTGAGACGGAGAATGAGAGGGAAATTGACTCGGAATTGCCGGATAAAAATCCGAATAGACAACCCTACTTGGTACCTCTTTTGTATCAAACCGAAAGTGATACAAAAGATGAGATCTCAGTCAATTATTTAATTAATAATTAAATTAAGGAATCGGGTACACGATGGTGATCATCTCGGTGCTGGACGTCTTTCGACAGGCCCATCTCTCCACGATCTTCGCCAATATCCTGTACCAGTCACTACATGTGGGTGTTTCGTCATGCTTAGGTAATGCTCGGATTCAAAGCAATTGGTAAGAGCAGCTGCTCGAAAAGAGCTGATCTGCATATGTTGCAAACAGAGTAGCACTCACGCATCTGAACTTGATTGGGCAAGAGAGCTTCATGTAGGATTACGACATCATTCTAAGAGCTTCATGCCTGATTACGTCATTAATAAACAATCAAAAGAGAAAATAAATGTCTTTCCAGCCACTCTTCCTCGGCGACTTCTACATGACGCGCTGCCTGTTCGGTTATGGTTCAGGTAAGATCAAAACCATTTCTTCCTCTTTCTCGAATCAACAAATGGATTATCTATGCATATTCAATGTAGTTAAAAGCCCTAAAAGACCATCTGACGGCTACATCGTAGATACAAGGTACGCAATCCTGTGAACAATACGATTTGTAATACTCGGCTCAACCTCTTTTCTGACTTCCTCTGATCTTTCTGTCTCCACATAACCCATACAGACTGCATCGACCCGCACATCCGGTGCGCCGGCATCGGCAGCAGCTACTACGCGCGCCAGGAGCTGCAAACGACGACGAAGACAGCACAGTTCCATCTGACTTATAAGTAGGTCACGCCCACTTTGAGGCCACGCTCACTTAGGCAACGCCCCCTTTAAATCACGCCCACTCTAGGCCACGCCCACTCTAGGTCACGCCCCTTTAGGCCACGCCCACTTTAGACCCCGCCCACTTTGAGGCCACGCCCCTTTTGGCTCCTCCTGAATCTTAGCTAAGATAAAAAAATTTCAGAGAAGAGAACTCGCAGTGCGTCTCGAACATGCAAGTCAAGTACGCAGTGGTTCGTTTTTATTTTCGAAATTAATTTAAAATTATTTTCGAAAATACACAATAAATTTGCAGCGCGGACTCACAGCCTCGCGCCTCAGCCAGTCCTCCGGCATCGAGCGATACATGTAATCTACTTATTTTTTTGTTTTGAAGACAATAACAACAACAACAATAACAATAACAGTGACCTCTTCCTGACGAACGTCGGCCACGGTCCGGACTTCGATCCGAACAAGGACCTACCGCGCCCTGCCATGGTGAGGGTTGATTATTGATAATCACTAATCAATAATCAATAATCAATAATCAATAATCAATAATCAATAATCAATAATCGATAATCGATAATCGATAATCAATAATCGATAATCAATAATCAATAATCCGCTCAGGACTACAACATCGCCGGCATCATCATCATCGCACTCCTGATGCTCATGATGTACTACGACATCTCCTTCATCGAGGGGGTACTGTAGTACGATTACGGTACTCTGTGTCGTGATAGTCAGGGTACGATGGATGGCAACGGCAATGTTGTTACCGTAGTCTGGTTACGGTACCTTGAACACTACGGCATCTGCTTCATCGAGGGGGTACGGTAGTTCGATTACGGTAGTTTGGTTACGGTAGGTTACGGTATACAGGTTACGGTATTATGATTACGGTAGTTTTGATGCTACGACATCTCCTTCATCGAGGGGTACAGTGGAATGGTTACGGTAGCCTGGTTACGGTACTCTAGCAATCTGGTCACGGTACGCAGGGTACAGTGATCTGGTTGCGGTGATGTGGTTATGCCAGCTGGGATACAGTAGTCTGGTTACGGTAGTTTTTTTTGCGGTAGTCTGTTTACGTTAGACTGATTACGGTAGCTTGGATACAGTAATCAGGGTACGGTAGCGGTGACCTACCCGGTATCGATTATCGATTTTCGCAGATGGGCGTCTTCGGCACGATTCTGATCACGATGAATCTCGGCTACAACTTCCAGTTCATGAGGGATTCGGAGTACACCCACAGCTACAATGTTAGTTATTGATTATTGTTTCGAAATTCGACTCGCCGTCTCTTCATTTTGCACACTCTCTCGCCCCGCTCAACTGACTGTGGAGAATGAAGAGACGATGTTTTGAACTCTATTATTGTTTCAAAAGAAAATAATGTACTATGATGTGGAAAATAGCATTTTCTTCAGAACTTCATCATGGGGCCGGGCTCGAACCTGAAGGATCTCGACATGTGGATAGCGTGCCTGAACTATGTGAGTTTTCAATAACAATAACAACG
>LS581161.1:98879-109919 GCA_900490775.1 Pristionchus maxplancki
CAACAACAACAACAACAACAACAACAACAACAACAACAACAACAACAACAACAACAACAACAACAACAACAACAACAACACATTACAGTGACGCCATCATGATCGCCATCATCGTGACCGTCGTGCCGTACACGGCGGCCTGCTACCTCACGTCGAACTGGGAAAAGTGCGTTGTTGTTGTTATTGTTATTGTTATTGTTATTCTTTGAGGTACATCGTCAGCCAGATGAGCGACATGGAGGATCGAGGTAAACACAACAACAACAACAACAACAACAAAAACAACAACAACAACAATCGGGATTGATCTTTGATCTCTTGCAGAGAAGTACTGGGCGGAGGGCGGTCTGGACACGGACCTGACGAACACGAGGAACACGGTGCACATCACGTCGACGGCCATTTTTGGTACGCCTTCTTTAGCCGCGCCCCCTTTAGGCCACGCCCCCAAATCGATATTCCAGGCGAGAACCAGCTGGCGGCCATCTTCGTCATGATGACCTACTTCCTGTCCAGTACGACTATAAGAATGGTAATAACAATAATAACAACAACAACAACAAGAACAAGAAAAACAACAACAACAACAAGAACAACAACAAGGAAAAACAACAACAACAACAAATTGCAGATGATCTCGTTCCGCGCGCTCGTGCGCACCTTCCAGGAGCAGTTCTCCGCGCAGCTCGCGATCACTTGTGAGCATTATTATTATTGTTTTAAATTGTTATTGTTTTTGTTTTTGTTATTCTATTGTAATTTCAGGGAAGGAAGTGTGCAAACTATTCGCCTGCCTCTACCTCTGCCTGTTCATGCTCTCGAATACGATTGTGAGTTGGTTACGGTGGTGCTACGGTAGCAAGTGATCGAGAACTGACTTTCTTGTCCGGATTACGGTAGGCCGAAGGTCTGAATCGAGAACTGACTTTATTTCGAGTCCATGCGTCTGGCGCTCGACTGCATTCGTGTGGGCATGGTGCGCGCGATGCCCGTGATCGTCCTCTGCTACCTGGTCGTCGTCATGTTCTGCTACGGTAGGCGTGGTGTATCGGGAGCGACGTTTACTAAACGTCGGAACTGATACACCACAGTGATTTCCAGGCATCCGCCGCACCTTCCTCGACCTCAACACGATGCTGTTCATGGCGGACAAGCGCGCGGAGCAGGCGGCCAAGCTGGCGGCGTCGAAGAAGGTGAGCGTGGTGTGCTGATGTGGTGCATCGTCGGCGACGTTTGGTAAACGTCGCCGCCGATGCACACCAGACTCGTTCAGACGACGCACGATGCTGCGCGTGGCGGCATGAAGCGCTACTCCTCCCTCATCAACATCTTCATTGTGAGTATGCTGATCTTTGACCTCTGGATTTTGATCTTTGATCTTTGATCTTTAATTAATAATTAATTCATTTCAGGGCATCTCGTGGTCCATCGCGCTCGTGCTCACCTGCATTCTGGCCAAAACTGCGTAATTAAACTTAATTAATTAATCAAAACTAATTATTAAATTATTAATTAACTAATTAATTAATTACAGATGGTGGGACATTCGTCCGAACGATCTCCACAAAGTGAGCGACGCTAACAACCAGGACGTTACGAGAACCATCTTGTGAGTTTGATCTTTGGTCTTTGATCTTTGATCTTTGACCTTTTCAGCATTTTCTCGTGCTTCATCCTCTCGCCCATGCTGCTCGTCGGCGCTTTTCGGGTATTTTTAAAATAGTTTTTCCTGATTTTCGAAAATAATTATTTAAATAATTAATACCAGATCATCCACTACCTGCACGAGGCCTTCAACGGCACTCTGACGATCCAGTAATTATTAATTAATTATTTAATTAAATTATAATTAATTAATTAATTAGTCATTAATCTTTGCAGCTTCCTCTTCTCGCCGAACGCCGCGTACGGCCCGAAGGACGACAGGCATCGGTAATTGGATAATTAATTAATAATAATTGGTAATTAAATTAAAATTAAGATTCATCGTCGCAAACGAGACGAATTCAGTGCGAATGTGAAGATAATTAAAAGAAAGTTTCGGTCCGGAAATTTCGGCTCCAATCTATCGTAAAGAATAAAAAACCGAGTAGTGTGCGGATCTTTGAAATCGTATGCCAACGTCCTTCTCACGCACTTTTGCTTTTGTTTTTGCTAGAAAAAACAGCCAGACAAATTGGTGCCTTGCGAGGTGTTGTGAAGACAAAAGTATAACAGACGTCACGCTTTTACTGCTCTAGCATGGTATTCTACCATCTCTTATTCCGTCTGGGTGAAAATAGACGGCATTGTGAATTCTGCAGTTATTTTGCACAGTCGTCATGAATATGAGTCATGCAGTTTGATAATTATAATATCTCGGTACATCTAATGTTTGTGGCCAGATACGTTTACAGTATAAAGGTTGGAAGGTTGGCGCATGCTGTCTGATCTTATCTAATCTTCCAACGATTTTATCTCTATCATCATCACTCGTGACTGTTCATCGTGTTAGACGATATTTATTCGCATAAACATCAGAAATGACGATCATCCGCTTACTTGAGCACATCAATGTTGGTAAGACTACGTCAATAACTAATTATAATTTCCTAATTGGTACTTCAAAGGTATGGGAGTAATCCTCAATTCTCTTCTAATTTACCTCATTCGACGATTTTCACGCATTGAATTGGGCCTGTACAAGTATCTTCTTGCTATTTTCTCGGCATACGATCTTTACCTGGCTGTAATTCATGGAGTTGTGAATCCGGTGTGTTTTTGTTATTGTTCAATTTGTCACGCAGCATTTAAGAAGACAGTTCGCGTCAACTCCACTTATGGAACTGTTGCTCATTCGTTCATTGAGAGCGCGGTATTTTTGTTTTTTTATTTGTTTAAAAACAAAAACATCAACAAAAGATTCAGAACCTCCTAGCCGCCTACTATTCCTTCTTCACCATTTCATTCGCTCTGCTAAACATCCATTTTCTGTATCGATATTGGGTCGTCCGGCAGTAAGATCTCCTCTTTTTTCGCTAAATGAACCTGTTTCAAGCCCATCCTGGGTCAATCTCTTCGCCAAACCATCATTTATCTTTCTCATTATTCTATATCTGATCATACAGTTCATTGCATGGTAAGATTTCCATTTTCCGCATGGTAAGATTTTTTTAAGAAGAGAAACTCGACCAACGGCAAGAAAAATAGTAAAATTTTCTATAGGAACTTCATTGCAATGTCCATTTCGTGTGAGCCAGGAGATCCCTCTCTGCCCATTCTTCGGGATGCCTTCCGAGATTGTTATAACGATACTGTAACGGACGGGTGGCTGGTGATGGACCACTGGGTATGTTCTCTATGATTTGAATTGAAAGTAACAGCGTTCTGCGGAATTGTAGTCTCAATTAGGGATGACAAATCGGCACTCGTCTCTCCTCATTTCGCGTGCTCTCTCGTCTCTCTGACAGGCGAGAGATCATTCGAAACGAGAGAGGCGCGTGCCGATTTGTCATCTCTAGTCTCAATCAGCCTTTGCAGCGAGACGGCCACTTCAACTACAGCACCCTAACTTTTCTCGTTCCGTCCAGCTTAATAATGACCGCTACTTTATCCAACGCGTCTCTGATGGCGTGGGGTACGATATATCATAGAGATGGCTTCGCAAGAAATCGTCTCTTTATTTCTCGTACTCTCTCACCGGTCAGAGAGGCGAGAGAGCGTGCAGAATGAAGAGAGTCATTTCTTACCAAGTCATCCCTATTCAGCATCATTCATTGCGCCAGTCGATATCGATTCCTCATTCAGGAACCTACAGAGGAATAGCCAAAACGGAATCGATCTCTCAAGCCCATAGATCCTTCCAGTTCAAGATTCTCATTGCTGTTTGCGCTCAGGTAAAATTATTCCTAATTAGTAATTAATTAATTAGCATAAATTAAAGACATTCGTGCCCCTTCTCTTCGTCTACCTTCCCTACGTGTGTGTTTTGAATTTTCCCATAATGGGAATTCCCGATTTCGGGCTTTCTCTTGCTTTTCCGGGTACTTTTTTTGCTCAGAACATGGTTTCAAAGAGGAATAATTATTCGGTACTTCTTCGGTTTCTGACCCCCTTCTTCCCTTCCCCCCCCCTCTCCCCTTCCCTCCCCTTCATTCCTCGTAGTCACCAGTTTCCATCTCGGAGGAGGGTTGAGGGGGCCAGAAACCGAAGAAGTTCCAATTATTCCAGCCCTAGTCTCCCTCTACCCCGCTTGGGATGCGATCGTAATAACTGTCTTTATCAAGGATTACAGGTATTTGTCAGCCAAATTATGTATCTGCGTCAGGAAGACACACTAACGCCGTCATTAAAGTAGAATCCACTATTAATGTTCATTCCAGGGAGGGAGCACTACGAATTTTCCGCTTTCGAAATGGTTTCGTTTCCTCGACAGCTCCAGTAACTGCGTCATCTGAGATGACTACGAAATGGGCCGAAGCCCCTGTAGTTTGACACAGTTTTTGAGATCTGTCTCTCTCCATTTCGCATACTCTCTCGCTGCTCTAACTGGTGAGAGATCGTGCAAAATGGAGAGACGAGAACATTGCTTCATTTTTTGATAAGTTTGTATTTTTCTATTCTTCTGCTCCATTTAGCCATAAAAATTTGCTTCTTTCTCAATAAAGCTGTTGGATTGTACAGAGTTGAGGACGAAATGGGCTGAAGCGCTGTAGTTTGATGCATTTATCTTCATAATTTTCTTTTTTTCATTGTGACTCACCGTGAATGTATTGAGCAGATTAGACAGTTATTATTGCCAGTGATGAATCATTATAATTATCGAGAAAAAGCTAGACGTTCTCGTGTTTATTGCATAATAATGTCATGCTTACAAGAAAGATTGACATAAGAAGCGATTGACATAAGAAAATGTCAGACGATTGTTTGTGCCTGTGTTTTTGTTGTATAGAGGGATGCTCCCTCTCCACTCTAGTCAATTACCGTAATGCCGACGTGCAATCTGCCGTCCCCTCTTCCCATCCACCTATTAGCATAGAGAGAGCGCGCGTCCTTTTCCCCCTCTCTCGCGTGTGCCGAAGGTTCGAGAAGAACGCGTCTCCTCTCTTCACACACTCTCTCGTTCCGCTCTCGCACCCTAGGTACTCTCTCACTTCCCTTCCCTCGTTCTTCTTGTTGTGCGCCCGTCGCGGCCGGTTGCTTGCGATAAAGCTCTCTATCCCTTTGTCTCTTGAGTGAAGGACAGTCCGCTACATAACAGTTTTTAAGACCAAAGCAGTGAATTGCCGGTTCAATGTGAAGTTGTTGCCTTCATATCCATCAGTTCCCTTCAATAAGAAAGACCAACGGAACATCTCACAATTCGTAATTCTTCCTAGCAACATGAAGCTCTCTCACTCCAGCGCCGTCTCTGACGGCCAGCGAAACCGGAGAGTAGTCGATTTAAAGAGAGACCTCGTTTTCACTAGCAACCAGCGTTCCGTCCATAGTTGCGCCTCTCTTTCTGCTATACTTCCCTGCAACTAAGATTTGCATGGTTCTCAACAATTCATCCTTTACTCTCCTTTTGATTCTAGCCGCTTTGGTTCACTATGCCGACTTATCCCAGGTTGTCGGCATAGCGCCTCAGGTACTGCTTGATCCTAAAAAATAACGTCTTAACGCCAATTTTTAGAACCTCTTCTCGGGTGATGAGGATGGCAATCTCCCCGGAAATTCCGCAATTTTCAAGGTACATTATTACGTGTGCATAATCATTGAAAAGCTGTCTCAGCCAAGCTACGATGACCACGAGATCTTCAAGTTCACTTTCAAAAATAAGGTTCATTTATTGAATATTTTAAATCTCCAATGAAATTCAGTTTTGATCTTTCAGTTACGCTGCATAATCGCTACGGGCGCCTGTGAGAAGGTCACCCATACCGTAGGCTACCGTAAGAACGACAAAGGGGAGGAAGAGGTTGTCCGCGAGTGGGAGGTGGCTGTCCCGATTATTACCACCTTGCAAGTCAACGACATCAAAAACGAATTGTAAACGCCTCGGTTGAGAATAAACGTTGAGAATATCGAATAATAAAGCAAAACATAATAATAAAGAAAAAAAGTTGGTGCCTCATGCTGGAATCGAACCAGCGACCTTCTGTTTACTAGACAGACGCTCTGCCACTGAGCCAATGAGGCGGATGAGTGCGCTCAACGAGAAAGAAAACATAAAGCTAAGGCGATATTCGGGAATAAATTCACTTTTTGGATCGAAACTTTACTTTATTCTTGGCTTTGGGGCCATAGATCAATGAATATTACTACTCTTTGTCCAAGAGACTTTCAGCAAAAGTAGCTGAGGAAGACTTGGGAATCTCTTGTTCGTCCTCGATCGGCTTGCAGTCCTTAATGACCAGGTCGTTGATTCTCTCCAACTTCAGCCGTCCATTTGTGTCTATATACAAGACAGGCTTCGGCTCGAACCTGCAGAAAGACCGGTTATCGATGTCATTAGATTATTCATTGTCAAGTGTATGGAATTATAATCAAAAACTGACGTGTTCGGCTGGCAACCAGGAGAGCATTCCCCAACGTCGATTTCTTTCGGAGCAAGCACGATGGGATGGTACACCTCCTGGAAATTTTGTTTTTAGAAATCAGATGCGAGGCAAAAAATAAAAGAATAAAGATCCACCAACCCGCCAGCGAGGTAGTCTTGAGCATTCAACTTCTGTAGTTTGCTCCGGGTTGAATGAGGAAATGAAGAGGCTAAGTAAGTGGAAGGTCTTGAGAATCATCTGTACATGTTGAACTAATTAATGAAGGATTACATTGGTAATATTTCGCGAATTACTCAGGTGAAAGACAGATTGGGAACGATTGAGAAATAAGTTGGTTGAAAATGAAACAGCGAAAATGCTCCTTCTGCCTCAGTGTCGCGTTGAGGAGAATGACTAACCTCGCCTACTTCTTGCTTTCTTTTTCTAGACATCCCGATTTGCCAGCCGGAACCTGTGTAATCAAGACTATCGATGACTCCGCAAAAATGTTCTCTTCTTTCACTCATCAGCCAGTCTCAACACCGAATGGAGACTAGGTATATTTCCCGGTTTTCGAAAGTATTACAGTTTCAAAATGAGGAGAGAGATATTTATCAATTCACAAGAATGCCTGTCAAGTGCGATAACATGATAAATTTCAAGTAGACTGGGACGATCTTTCTTCGAGGTCAGACGTAAAAAGCAAAACGTTGGTGCCTCATGCTGGAATCGAACCAGCGACCTTCTGTTTACTAGACAGACGCTCTGCCACTGAGCCAATGAGGCAGTTGAACTTGCTAGGCGAGAACAATAACATAAAGCCTGTTTATCGACTCCAACGCAGTGCATCAAATCGAATGAAAAATGTGTTCATCACTACTCTTCCGACTCCAAGAAACAAGCAATGAACGTTGCCGATGAGGTCTCGGGTACCCCTTGTTCATCGTCATCTTCATTATCATCGATCGGCTTGCAGTCCAGAATGATCAGGCCGTGAATATCCTCAAACGCGATTCTGCCGTTATCTGTCCGATACAGGACCTTCACGGGTTTGAACCTGTAGAAATAATATTTACTTTATCTCGATTCACAACGTAAAGTCGCGTTCAGGGCGTTCAGAAAGTCGCGTTTTCGCGTTCAGGGTAGTCTCTTCATTACTCCCTCCCTCGTTGTCTCTGTCCGGCGAGAGAACAACATTAGGAGTGTCGCAAAAATTTTGCGCGGCCCTGTTGTCGTTGTCAGAGTTGGCGCGTTTCGACTTTTTTAATGGCGAGAAGCGATTGAAATCAACAAAAATTTGAACAAACTTACGTTTTAGGCTGACATCCAGGCGAGCATTCTCCGACATCGAATCGAGCCGGAGCCAACACTTTCTCGGAATTGATCTCCTGCGATGTCAAAGATCAAAGACCAAAGTCCAAAGATCAAAGATCAACCAACCCTATAGCGCTGATATCTCATGCAGCCAGCTTGCTTAGGTTGGTCAGAGTTCAGAGGGGCCGAATAGACTGTTGAAATCATGAGTCCGAGGAAGATAATAGCGTTAGGCGACATCTGAGTAATAATAATAATTGTTTATCATGCATTAAAAATGCGATAGGAAAGAAAATAGTGATGGGTTGGGGAGGGTAAATAGGTGGAAGATTAAGTAATGAGAACTAGGTAATGAAATCGAGTCGGTGGAAATGAAATGGAAGTTGCTGACCTTGAGCCTCGGTGTAAAGTTGGGATGACTAACCTCGCCTACTTTTCCAGCGTCACGGATCGAGGATCCAATCGTCAGTGTAATCGGGGATGACTTGGTCTTTCTTCTCCGATTTTTCCTTCATTTGACATTCAATCCCACAAGCAATGCGAAAGAATTTTTTAATAAATTGACTCAATGAAAAATAAGATCAGAACTACAGCGAATCGGTGGCCGGAGGGATAGTAACAGCTTTAACTTGGCCCTTAATCGCTCGGAAAATTAGTGAACGATTGAACGGAAAGCAGCAAATCTACAAGGAATCAGTGGCCGGATGCATAGTAACCACTTGAATGACAGACAACTCCGATCCATCCTCATAATCTTTCTCGTAATCTCCAGGTTTGCAGTCAACGATAATCGCATCTGGGAAAATCATCGCAACCGAGGAATGGTCTGACTCTCTCATTTCGCCCCGCTCTCTCGTCGGTTAGAGAAGCGAGAGAGCATGGTATAGTGAGAGAGCCAGACGATTACTCTCGCAACCATTCTTCCTGTCTTCTTTCGAATCAGCGCCGTCGCTGACTTGAATCTTTAATGAATTTGGAATTTGGATTAATATTCGCATGCTGATAGTAGAGCGCGAAATACGGGTAATCGTCTCTTCATTTTGCGCTCTTTCGTCCGGTCGACCGGTGAGAGAGTGCGCGGAATGAAGAGACGATTACCCGTATCTGTCTGAATATGCCAAAAATGGGGAACGGAATCGTCATAAATTGACTCCTGGCCTCCCGCCTAGTCGGACTGCAATTGAATGAAAATTCTGGCGAGAGAGCATGGCGAAATGAGAGAGTCAGACCATTGTTCAAATAGTTATAACTGATGTGTTCGGCTGACAGCCGGGAGGGCAGCGGCCGATGTCGATTATCGGGGGAGCGAGAATCCAATCCTCCTCCTGCAAGTCCTTCATTTGAATATTTTTTGAATAAGTTGACTGCTCATGGGGATGTGAGGGTTTGCACAGAAAATGTCATTTTTTGACGTTCTTGACAAATGACTTTTTTGAGCTGTGCCAGATGCGATTTTGCTCGATTCTTACGCGAACGTCCTCATAGGTACTTCCCCGTTTTGTAAATTTTTTTAGAAATTTGTTTTTGAGAATTATTTTTTTAGAAATTTTATTTTGTAATGTGTTTATGGATCCACCTTTTTAGTGAAGAACATTGTAAAAAAATATTTCCCAAAAAGACGTTTTTAAGAAACGAATTTCCTAAGTGAGAATTACAGAAAAAAAATTACAAAACGGGGTAGTAACCCCTCATATAGCTCATTTCCTAAGTTCTGCGAGCTGTTGGTCATCCACTATCTCAACATGGACTATCATCTTCGAAGGAATAGAGCAATTCACTCATTTCACAATGCTCTCTCGCGTATCAGAGAAGCGAGAGAGCATGCAGACATGAGAGAGTCCCAGCAGATAACAGCTCAACCAACCAGCCAGTGGGTCTGCCTCGAGCAGTCCACTTCTGCATGAGCCTCCTGATTTTGCGGAAGGACCTGATCCGAGTTGACTGGGACAGAGTCAACGAAAGATACGAGGCAAATGAGGGGTAGAATCGATTTGAGAAGCATCTGCGTAATTATAACACTTTTTTTTTAAAATTATAACATTATAACACGATTTGAGAAGTATCTGCATAATTGTAACACACTAATTATAAAACAAAAAAAATGAAGCTGATGAGCAAGTGAGTTCTACGAACAACAAAAGAGTGGAGTGGCAAGTCATGTCAAGAATGAGATGTTCAATCAATCTGACCTCCTGCGCAGTGTAACGTTTCATGGCTCTGATGACTAACCTCGCCCGGCTGTTGCTTACTTTTTACTGATATTCTGAGACTTGGGCCTAAAGACCAGTGAACAAACAAGATTTATTGCCATCTCATTGCATGTCGAAACAGGATACAATGAATGGATGAGTTTTTGAATGCTTGTCGATGAATAGAGAATGCAAGACAATAGAAAGTAGCTCAATAGTCCAGATCGGGCATAATAATTTCACGAGCGACGAGTGTGTTCGATCCATCAAGCGGCTTGCAATCATCGATATAAGCATTCCAGAATACAAAACTCGTGAGATGCCCGTCGTTAGTCATGAATATGAGGCTGTATGCGAGAGAGTCGAGCAAGAGTTGGCACAGTCCAAAATGGTCGATTCTCTGAAACTCCGGTTTTTGGGGTTGTCGAGGACGCTGATGACGATGGGCGTACTCATTTCCCATATTGAGTCATCGTTGGCTTCAGACGACGTGACGTCGACAACGGTTTTTGTAAAATTTCTCATCCCACGTGGTCGCAAAAATTAGGAGAAAATGTTTCCCGGGGCAGAATTGAACGCTGATCACGCCTGTCTACTTCATTTTTCATAATTTTAATAATTAATAATTAAAAATGGAACTTTTCATTGAGCCATGGGCAAGTGTACCACCATAGATAGATCGGACCGGAATGACGAAGAGAATGTCATATCAAAATTTCAGATAATTGCCGCATTACACTTTCGAGAAAATCGACTTACAATGCAACTGAGTTGTAAGTAAATCAGACGATCCTCCTCCCTGCC
Source organism: Pristionchus maxplancki (assembly GCA_900490775.1). Taxonomy (NCBI): domain Eukaryota; kingdom Metazoa; phylum Nematoda; class Chromadorea; order Rhabditida; family Neodiplogasteridae; genus Pristionchus; species Pristionchus maxplancki. Next base: position 109,687 of record LS581161.1, read on the forward strand.
GTTGATCTACTCGAGTCTCTTCCTATCGATTCCCTCACAATCTGTCTGCCTGTCTGCGCTCTCTCGTTTCCCTGTGCTCTCTTCCCTCTCCCGTCTGAGAGACTCGGGTAGATCAAAGGCAGCCAATAATCAAGCGAACGATGGACAGATTTACTTACAACTCTGTTACACTGCAAGTCGATTTTCTCGAAAGTGTAATGCGGCAATTGGCTGAAATTTTGACAAGAGATTCG
>LS581161.1:129861-148850 GCA_900490775.1 Pristionchus maxplancki
GTAGTAATGAGAGAACCATGGAGTACGAGGGAATCAGGAAGGGCAGGGATGAGCGATATTGTCAGGTTAGTAAGCCTCGTGTAACTAGAAAGGCAACTATTTCTTAGTATTTTGTGATCATGGGTGGTAGAAACTAGCTAGGATAGGTAGTAATGAGAGAACCATGGAGTACGAGGGAATCAGGAAGGGCAGGGATGAGAGATATTGTCAGGTTGGTGTGCGTCGTTTATCTAGAAATACAATCGTACTTGTGAGCTGTTCGTTAATTATATAGGGTAAGAAGGGATTGTCATTTTGGTAAGAAACAGACCATGGTTAGAGGTACTAAATTAGTTGTATTCACCGCCGTTGTGTCTGTGATTGATTCTTCTTGAGCGATAGATTTGTTCAATGTTTTGTGAAACATATTCGAAACTACCCATGTCACCTTAGGAAAACTTCTAATTGTATGCCTATTATATTTTATTATAGGTCTTTCTTCGAATTAAATAGAAATCGTGGTTACTGAATAGGAGTGAATAGAAATAACTGCTAGAGAGAAAAAAAATGTAGGTCATTCTTTGAAAAAATTCTTTCCATTACCAGGTCATGGCCTCCTATCGGGACTGCCTGAACGAGACGGCGCCCGCCTGTAGAGGCCAGCTGAACTTCCACTCGACTACCTATTGTGAGTGAATCAAAAGCATTTACCACCTTGCGGACACTAGGGATGGCTTCGCAAGAAATCGTCTATTCTTTTCGCGTACTCTCTCACCGTCAGAGATGCGAGAGAGCGTGCAGAATGAAGAGAGTCATTTCATACCAAGCCATCCCTAGCGGACACCTATCTGATTGTCACTGTCTTCCTATCCATAAATTAATTCATTTGTACTCGAATTGCGCGGAAATCCGGGTCATCCTTGTCATCGCTCATGCTGAGAGATAATGTCCAAATGGATTTATTATCAATTAATTAATTATTATAATTATCAATTTACTAATTATCAATTCCAGTCACCTCCCTCCAGTGGCGACAGTTCGACTGCGAGAAGATGCTGGCGAAAGCGAAAGAGGAGGGAAGAGAAGCTCAAAAGTGAGTCTGCCCTCTCTATTGGTAGCAAAAAAATTCCCCCAACCCCTCCCGATGATAACTGAATTATTTTGTTAAAATGCTGAGAAAAAGCTAGAGGGACTGTTAGAGATTGTGATTAGCGAAAGCGAAAGAGGAGGGAAGAGAGAGCGACGATTTTTGAGAATTCCTAGCGCTCAGTCGATTTACTAGTTGCGTTTCACTTACTGTTCTTATCAAAGCTGAGCAGGTTATCAGTGATGCTGTTGATGAAGGCACGAGAAGAGATATTTTTCAAAGTTTAATGTGTTTTTAGTCATAAGCGTATAATAATAATAATAATAACATAATAGTAATAATAACAATAATAATAATAACATAATAATAATAATAAATCCCTCCCAGATGCCGCCTGCCCCCACCCATCGCCTCGTCCTCCCTCAGACACTGCGCCATGTGGGGCGACCCGCATATCAGGTGGGCTGTTGCTGTTGTTGTTGTTGTTTGGTTTTTTTGTTGTTGTTGTTGTTTTGACATGTTCAAAGCAAGTTATTGAAATCTAAATTCGTTGATATTTTTTACACGAGCTTGCAAGAGAGTATTGAAAGTTGGTGAACTTTTGGCTTTTGTGAATAGAGTGAAGCACATTTGAATCAATCTTATTGAATCTAAAAGTCGATAAATTCGAAAATCTTTCCAGAACTTTCGACGCGCGAGTGCACGCGTGCGCAGAAGTCGGAGCCAGGCCGCTGATCGATAATCGGTGAGGCTACAGTAATCGGTTGTGTCTTTGACCTACCCTAGAGTTTGACCCGAACAACCGTAGAAATAATAATAGAGTGATCATGGTATATGTTTCAAAGCGATTTCAAGACGCGAATTACGCTGAATTACTAATGACGCGTAGGCCTTTTTTTTCCTAAAATAATAATCAAATAATCTCTAAGTAGGGGGAGCTGCGTGATTCTCTCATGATGATTAGTAGACTGATTGGCCTCTGCTAATGAACTGAATTTGATCTGAGTGATTACTCTAGTCATAGCCGAGTAGGCTCAAGGTACAATTTCATTAGAGATAGCAAAGGTTAATGCACTGACCGGGAGTCGAACCCGGGGCTTCCGCTTACCGGGCAGGAGCTCTACCACTGAACTACCTGTGCACCTGTGCTATCTTCTTCCTGTGTGAATGATACTCTCAATTGGAGCTTCTGCTAATAATCTCTCTCCAGCTACCTCCTGGTGCAAGTCTCATCGGGACGAGTGAGGGAGGACTCGATGGTCACTGCCGTTTCGAAAGTGACGGTGATAGTGAGGGAGCACAACTGCACGGGGGCTAAGAGGTGAGGACTAGAATGGGAATCCCTGTCAAGCAACTCGGGAATTTACCATTTTGTTTAATAATACCACCTAGCAGGGATGAAATGAATATCTTGGAAATAAATCCCTTTTCAGCGTATGTTGAAACACATTATTGAGAAACCTTTTCTCTTCTTTTGAATATTCATAATAATCCATTAAAGTCTTTCTATTCCAGGTACGAAGCCTCCTCGGAGACCGAGCACCTCCCCACAGCCTTCGTTGATGGGACGACGCACTCGACGGTGGATGGGAAGAGGGCTGTTGAAGTGAGAATAATTTTTTTCATCCATTAATAGTTCTTTCGAAACTGCTCTACTATGCATCAGGTAAGCTTTAAACATATTCAAATCAATCCTCTTTTCAGGTCCTCAGACAATCCTCCGACCACGTTGAGATCGTTCTCCACCATGCGAGCACTCGCCTTCACGTAAGAAGAGCCGGGCCCTACTTGAGTGTAGCAGTCACGATTCCCAACCATATTCTGGCACAGGTAAACATCGAAATACCTATTTTAGCGAAATTTTGCTGTTGATTGTTTTCACTTTTTAACGTAGCTAAACACGCCATTATTATTTGATTGAGCGACCATAACATTTACAGAAATAGTGAAACTTATTTGCACTAGAATTCACAGAAATGAGATTTTGAAGGAGCAACTGCCTTACGCCTCAGAGCGCGCGCTTCCACTCTCGGAGCAGCTGTGTCATGCAGGTTCGTGCTCAAAATTAGGGATGGCTTCGCAAGCGGGAAAGTAAGATCCCAATGGGATAATTGACCATTTTACATATTTCCCAAGAACCCATGTTCGCGAGGCAAGATTCTTGCTTTTCCCAAGAATCTTGCTTCCCGATCATTTTACATCTCTCCCAGTGCACCACTCGGTCTCTTCGAAGTGAGTTGGAATGAAGCGCTGGATTTTTCAATTAAAAATTGACCAGATCCAAGTAGAAGGATAAGGAAGAATGAAAAAGAGAGAGTGTGGCTCAGTGGATAACGGGTTAGTCTTTACAGGCAAAACCCATAGGTTCGACTCCTTTTGAAGGAAGTCTTTTTGCGCAGTCTCAGAGAAACGATTTCGAGATTTCACATGCCACGCGGAAGCGTTTGCTTATCAATTTACACTAATTAGCAAATGTTTGTATGGTAAACAAATGCTTATTACTCATGTCATGCATAGAAGCGATGTATCATGCAGCATACTGATAAGAGAACCATGGCTGAAAATAGTAGATGTGCTTCCTTTAACACTAATGTGCTTCCTTTAACAGTAATTACACTCCTGATTATGTGGTCACTAAATAATCAAAAACAAGAAAAATACCTTGTAAATCGCTCAAGATTCTTGGGTAAAGCAAGATTCTTGCCAATTGCAAGATTCTTGCCTTTCCCAAGTTCTTCCCACTCATTTTGCATCGTCGACCAAAAATGAGTGGGAATCATTCCTCGCCGACGCAAGAAATGAATCGGTCTTTTTTCCCACGAAGCCATCCCTAGCTCAAATCTAGCGATTTTCGATTCTATCTTCATCGAAAAATTATTCTTGTGAGATTAAACATCGATTCCAGGCTGCCCCCTTCACTCCCTCGTCCCCCTTCCCGCCGCCCTCGCCAATCCTCAAGCATTCTCCGAGTGCCACGGCACACCTGTGGCCCTGCCACTGAAACTGGCGAGTGGTGAGTCGCACATGAAAACACAAACACCCTTCAAAAGCAATAACAAAAACACGAAAACAAAAAAACCCAAAACAATCACACTGTCTTCTCTGACAAGCACACTGAAACTGGCTTCTGGTGAGTTATTTTTCCCGCTTTATCTGCACTTTTTTGTTTTTCTGTGATCTTTGATCTTTGCTAATTTCAGAACGGTGCAAGTCGATTAACGTCACTGATGATTTCTTCGACGCGTGCGTCTTCGATTTAATTGCGACTGGTAATTAATTTTATTTTTTCACGAAATCGTCAAATAAAGAATATATTCATCATCAGAATCGATTCAAAAAGCGATCCTATAAGAAATTAATGAAACTCAACTGATCGAAATTAATTCAGGCGACGAACTGCTCGGCAAGATGTCCCGTGATGCGCAGAGTGATCTGGAGATGCAGTTGACACAGGTTTTATCTTCCTTCTTTAGATGTCGCATTCATTAATTGAACGAAGAAACGTAAAGTGTAAAAGAAGCAAATTGAAGTACGAATGCGTGTTATGTTTCACCCACTCACTGTAAAAGCTGGCTCAAAATTTGAGCTGATTCGCCGAAGTCTGTCAGTTTTGAAAAATAAAATAAAATAAACCGTTCCAGTCCCTGCCCTACTCCGTCGGCCGGGTCGACCTCACACTCTACGATCATCTGATCAACCACTTCTGGACTGGGTGTCGACCATCTTCGTCTCCACATTACAGCATTACCTCCCTATTGATAGCCGTGACCGCTGTTTTGGCATTCTCCTAGCAATTGGCGGCTAGTCATTTTACGGCTCTGGCTCTGGAAGCGGGAACCACTTCTGGACTGGGTGTCGACCATCTTCGTCTCCACATTACAGCATTACCTCCCTATTGATAGCCGTGACCGCTGTTTTGGCATTCTCCTAGCAATTGGCGGCTAGTCATTTTACGGCTCTGGCTCTGGAAGCGGGAACCACTTCTGGACTGGGTGTCGACCATCTTCGTCTCCTCACTACGGTCTCACCGCGATATTGATAGCCCTGACCGCGGCTCTGGCTCTATCCTAGCAATTGGCGGATAATCATTTCACGGCTCTGGCTCTGGGAGCGGGAACCATTTCCGGACCGGCTGTCGACCGTCTTCGTCTCCTCATTACAGCATTACCTCCCTATTGATTGCCTTGACTGCTGTTTTGGCGTTTTCATAGCACCGAGTGATTGAATATTGAATCACTTCTCCTCACTACGGCATTACCTCTCTATTAATAGCCTCTCTCGCGGCTCTGGACCTATCCTAGCCCACCTTACGGCTATTTGCAGTAACTTTCATTTTTTACTTATTCTTTTCTTATTGCCCTACTCAAAATATTACCTTCCCTCCTCATCCGATCCAGTTATCATTTCTCCGGGTATAAATTTTGCTCCACGGAACTCCCATCGCCCCAACGCAATCGCCTAGCCATCACTTTGCATGTGTAACTCTCAGGGCGATACAACCCTCTTGAACGTCACCTCTTTCATTCGCCGGCCCGGGTTGTGACTTGTAATTCCATGTAAATACACTCTTTAAGTTGTAATTTTGTGCATTTTATTCCGATAAACACCTCATTGATCATCGGTGAAACCTGTTCCAACATATATACGAAACGGATAAGAGAAGCTAGAGGATGCAGCGGGCAATATTTATAGCACTATTACTGTGAGTTTGGGTCTCGGGAGGATACGGTAGGATACGGTAGGATCGGGAATCGATGGGCAAGATACAGTAGTCGTCACTAACCAAGGGAATGGAGATGAGGATGGGGGGAAATCGATAAAGTCAGGTGGTGATAGCTAGTGAGAGGGATACGGTAGGATACGGTAGTCTATCCGCCGTTCTCCTTGGGAACCTCTGCAGCCTTCGCTGCTTCAGCCTTCTTGCGCTCCTCTTCTTCTGAAAATATCGATTTTTAGGGAATAAAGTCAGTTCTCGATTGCCCAATTTCGAAAATACCGTACCTTTAGCGGCCCGTTCCTTCCAAGATGCCTTATTCTCGTGGAGGAACTTCATCCACGGCGTTGGGATCTCCAGTTTGCCGCAGTAGTTGAGGGGCAGGCGTCGGATAGAGTTCGACCCGTTGGAGTTGGATGAGCGACCTGATAAGTCTGAGAGGTACGGTAGTCGGAGGTCAGGGATACGGTATGTGGTGGCTATTGATTGAGAGAACAGTGCAGTGTACACCTTGCGAACCTATTAACGTTTTGAGTAAGAAGCAAAGATCAAGAATCAACAATCGGTGCAGGCTAGTTGTGTTAACTAACCTAATTAAGTAATCACTAATTAATAATTGACACTATGAAATTAAATGGATTGCTCACCAGGAGGCAGGGGCGACAGGGCCGCGCTTGGGCTGGCAGACTCCGCGCCCTCTCCCTGCTTGTCAGGCGGGAAAAGGGTGTCGGTGGGTGGGAGGGAGACCTGGAATTAACATTTTGATGCTTTTGTTTCTTTTTCTCAGGAACTTCCACGATACTAATTCGGCCTTGACTTCTGAGCTCAAAAAGGAACGATGAAACATATTCCGAATTAGATTGAGCATTGACAAATGTTTCGTATTTTTTCTAGCCAGTCAATCAGATGTGTTTCACACTTTTCATATAAAAGCAGATGAGCGAGTTCGAAAGTTCTGGCTAGGTTGGCTCTAAAAACACAACGTTCAATTGATTTAGTGGAAAGAGGGCGGAGCTTAATTTCGAAAATGCCCACCAATGGCTCGACCATCTTCGTCAGCAGCTCCCCGCACACAACCATCGTCGGCTCGACGATGAAGTCGATGAAACCTGAAAGGGATTTCGAAATTATGAGATCTAGAGCAGTTAGCCGCGATGGACTAACGGAAAAAATTAGACAAAACATGTGGAGGGTTTGAATCTGCAAGAGCGTAATAGACTCGCAAGTTCATTTTATATCCGTTTCTTTACACCACGTAATATGTTTCAGATATTACTTATCATCACTGGTTGTCAAATTGTAACGATGTCTTCTAGACGGTGAATAATATCAAAATCATTACCTATTTGACTCTCAGCAATGTGCACATCATGCCATTCGAGAGTTGGCTTCTATGCACTATTATCAACCTAAGCCTCAGCTTACCCTAATCATTGGGGAAGTGGCAAGCTAATTAAAAACTCACCAATCTGACTCTCGGCAATGTGCACCGTGTGCCGGTCGCACAGCGGCGAGTAGGGCAACCCCATCGAGGCTTCGAGGTCTCCTGGAACCATCTTATCATAACCGAAATCAGAGCCGTAACCAGAACCGGGACCGGCAAATGTCCAGAACCGGAAAATGCCTTAGCTTGGATAGATCTAATACCCCTATCCCTCTAACCATAGCCTTAACCATAACCGTAAAATGCCCAGAACCGATAAATACCCTGCCGGAAGAACTCCTCCAGCACGCCCTCCGTCCATCTCTCATGCAGGTGCCACGGCTTCGAGGGATGCGAGATATCACAGGCGTGCACGATCAGGCAGAGGGCCTTGTTCTTGTCGATGCTGAAATCCAGGAATTAGGACGAGAACCGGTGTTTAGCATTATGATGCAGAAACCGGGGAATAATAATCACTAGGGTTGACGAAACGAAACGGAATTCGGAATTTCCGAAAATCTGATTATTTTTAATCAGAATTATTTATTATTCGAAAATTATTAATCACAATATTTGATTGTTTTATTTTTGGCACCCAGAACCAACAGCCATTGCAAACTTATCAAACGGATCCTTAAGGAAATGTGGTGAAACATATTCCAGCGAATTTTCAAAAGATTTGCGAAACCGGAGCCAGGATGGAGCCGGGACCGGGACCGAAACGGATCCCTTTCAGACTGATATTCTTCATCGTCTTGAGCGCTTCGTGCAGACCAATCGATTCAGAGCCGTCAAATACCCAACTAATAAAGCCGGAGCCGGAACTAGAGCCGGAACCTGGAACCGTCAAATAGACTCACCCCTCCGGCAGCGACAGCATGTTCTTCATCGTCTTGATCTGCACGAAATGCGTGCTCATGTCGGTGGCCAGAACGATCTCGATGACGACGTTGCGGAATTCACTGAAAATGTCCCTATTAGTTGATCAGAACCGGGAAATTCAGGGCCGGCTTTCAGATATGCAGTTAGATAGATAGAACGCAGCCGGGATGGTAACCGGGTAATCCAGAACCGGAACCGGAACCGTCAAATAGCTCACCGATACTCCTCTCTTGTCAAATGCTGCAGCACGTTCTTGTCCTCCTCCTTCATGAGCCGGAAGCACGACGAGACGTGGTGGTTCTCCAGGACACTTCGGTCGTTGTAGAGCATGGCGTAGGATGATCTGGGAGAGCCGGGAATTAGGATGGGGCTGGTACCGGGACGGGAAATCCCAGAGCCGTGAAATAATAGCCGGCCTTACCCCGACTGGATGTGGAACGAGTTGGTGTGGCCGGTGTGCTCGTAGTCGTGGATGAGCGCGCCGAAGATAACGGCGAACAGCTCGAGGTCGCCCAGGGAGGACTGGACAGCCGGGGATTATGGGAGGTCCAGGAATTAGGAAGAGCCGGGAAGTAGGGAGCCGGATCACATTTCGAACTTTTTTTTTGTTTCCACCAGCCAGCGCAAGCCCATTATCAAATAATCGAAACTCATCGTTAAGCAGAATAGATGAAACTCAACTGAACCAGTTCAACGTAATCTTTCAGTTACGTTTTTATAAAATGAGAACCGTAAATGAGATCCGGAAAATAGAAAAAGTAGCTCACCGCCAGGCCGGTCTGACTCAGCATGAAGTGGGACGATTGAGAAACGTCGGCCGAGTGCATCACGTTGTGGTACTGTAAGAGTAACAAGTCAGTTGGCGATTAATAGCACTTCCAAGAATCTCCTACCCTTCCTCATCGACTATAGACGCCTGGCTTTCATGGCAAATCCCTGTCAAGGGATTGTTTGCGAGTTTTACCGAATCGTAGAGTGACGAAAATGGCTTATCGAGGCATCATTATCACGACCTCACTCAAGTCAAAATCGCGAATCAGTCCGTTGAATCAGTCCGTCATCCTCGAACTTTTCGAAAATGTGTGTAGTACATACCGGATTATTGTGCTTGGAATAGCCAACTTCCAGCGCGGTGAGGTAGTTGTCGAGGGCGGAGAAGGGGATCTGCGAATTTAAAAAATATATTTATTTCACCGACAGCAACAAGAGCTATTGATTCAGTCGCAACCCAACGTAATTTGAACGTACGTTGAAACATAACTTGAAATTCACAAGAAAAGTAAAACTAACCTTGAACCGGTCCATGAATCCGTAGCGATTGAAGAGTTCGAACCCGACGTATTTGAGAGCGTGGCCTTCAGAGACCTAGAGCAAACTTTTCATAATCTATTAAATATAATAAAATGACAAAATAATAAAAAACAAAATAATAATAATAAAATAATAAATAAAATGGCCTTTCATACCTCATTGAGTCGGAAGGAGTCGAACGACCAGGAGTTGATGTCCTGGAAATTAGAATTTAGCAAAGATAACAGAAGAAACAAATGAGAAAATCGATCAAATCAACTAGTAAGAATACCGAAACTGCAATTCTAACTGCAATTTTTTGAGAGAAGTCAGAGAAAATGATAGATTTACCTTCATGTACTCTGCAATCTCGGGCGGAATCGGGCACTGCACACTCTGCTGCTTGCGGAAGAGTCTGAAATAAAAAATTATTTTAATTAATTAAAATTATTAATTATTAATTTCATTAATCACTCAGTCAATAAACACACTAGGGATGAGAAAACATCAAAAATGATTCAAAATGATTCTTGCGGAAGAGTCTGAAAGTGCTTTATTTTCGTAGTTTATCCTCCAATTTTTGCTCATTTCGCTTCTTTACAAGCAACAACCGCTTTTTTCACATTTCTCTCAAGAATATGATACATTGTACAAAGCATATGGTTTTTGACTCACTTATCAAAGAAAATTCCCGTCCTGATCGCGTTCGCGACGCTCTTGAACTTGGGTTTCTCCCTCTTCTTGCCGGCATTTTGTCGAGTGAAGGTGGCAGCGAGCCACTCGCGGACCTGGAAATATTTTTTTAATGATTTTTGATGTGATTTGAAGAAGACATTGAAAAGAACTTCTTCTCCATTCCATGTATCCTCTATGAAACGTAGCTGATCTGATTTAATGGAAACAGGGAAGAAGAGAAATAGAAAAATAATCAACCTCATCACGCTCGGGAGTAACTTCAGCATGAATTTTTAATCAAAATTGGATAATTTCTATATTTTTAAACGAAAAAAACAAAAATAATAACAATAACAACAATAATATACCTCATCAGGCACGGTCTCGGGAGTAACCTCAGCGAGGTCGTCATCTTCGTCGCATATCCGCCTTTAATTTATTAAATTATTATTTTTTTAAATATTTTTTTGTTTATTAGTTTTAAATTTCAGATCTCAAGACGTATTTGTGCAAACATTTGTTGCAGATTAGATGACGAATCGAAGTACTTCAGATACCGAAATACCCCTCCAAGTCATCTTCAAATTCTGATTTCATGCTGATTTGCACAACCCGTATCTAATTCGACCCGGAATTTGTGTCAATTTTCAGGAAACTTTGCAGGCAAACACGTCCATGATTCAACCAATTTTCTGATTTCTATTTATATCTACTCGACTCAAGGTGTGTGCCATCATGATTTGCATTAGGAACATAATTTGGAAACTACCCTCGCCATCTCAATTGCCTTTCTAAACAGCTATCCGAGGCATTGCTTGATATCATGCAATTCTCCTAATGTATCCATCCTACGTCACCATCTAATTCGAATGAGTGAGGCTTCCTATTTCGTTCATCCCTCAAATCGATTAACTCCTACACCTCCCTCGTTTTTTCCCTCGCTAAGTAGTTGAGTCGCCCACTTATCTTACTACTTCTGAGGTCTCCGAATCGATTTTCCTCCTTTTTCCAAACGCTACTTAAAAAACGTATACAGAATCGATGATTTTCCGAAGATTATTCATTCCAAAATGTTTGGTTTCAGCAGAAAACCATGTCTAAGATGTCTCCGGAATCAATAGTCGTCCCCTCCCTCTCACTATCCATAGGAGAAGAGTTGGGACCTGGGACCTGGAGGGGAAAAGGAATGCGAAAAGAGGCAGAGAGCCACACGCTAGGTGCCGAATCGCGTGACACGACGGACCCGAGGAATAGGAGCGGGTCACTCTCTCAATTTCGCGCACTCTCTAGCTCGCACTGATCGGTGACAGATTGTGGGAAATGAAGAGACTCGCAATTGCAACGGAAATACCAAAAGTAGGTCGCATTTTGGATTGAGTGAAGCCTCAAAAGGGACGAAGAGGGAAGGTAGTGACGTCATCAAGCCGCATTTAGCATTGGATCACATCACTTCAGGATATGGCGAATTTCTTAAACGCTGAAAGTCTTTTTCGGTCCAAATGTTACTTATCAGATCTATACTTTTTTCATTTTCAGACAGAGCGCAACTTGTATTTTCAAGTGTGTCTCTTATTGCTATTTTTTAAAAGCAATGTGGTAGATTTCGATATGCAAATGCATTGACGCAGTGGAGCGAATTTGGCAACACTAATGGCATAATCTGTCTCAAATAATCTGAATTTGTCTGTGGCAAAAACAGCTGAATTGCTGTTTGAGCCGCTGTCTATTTGCAGCGATTTCAGATTCAAAAACGATGCATAACAAATATTTTGTTATGTTTCGCGCTGGGTTCACATTGTCAGTGGCTGAACCCGATTCGATAGTGCTTGGGGTCATTAGAGGTTAATTTCGCCAAATTTTTGGGGTACAACCCGATGTTAGATGTTAAAAAAATCACCTCGTCTCGTCCATGTACGCCGTTTCCAGTACAAGAGCAGCATACTCGATGTTCCTCTTGAGATCTTCGAGCGGGAGCTGGCCGGAGTTGAGCTGGTGCAGGATGTATCTCAGCCTGGAATGAGACTATTTTTTCACATTTTTATCTTGTCAATGATAATATTTACCCCAGTTCGTATACATATTAGCCGGTGCAACCAATAGGATGAACTTCGTTTGGAAGCATGCTTGCTGGATCATCATTTCGCAAAGCTAGTAGAACTTAGTTTGTACCAGGTTGAATGACGGTTCTCGTTATGTTTCACGCACTATTCACACTTCTATCGAATAGATCCCGCTCAATGTATACTGGAATCTTGTTTGAAAAATAAAAAATCTTGTTCGGAAAAGCAAACAAAAATGCTCTTTCCAATTAGCTATTTACACACCTGCACGCGTGCTTCCGTAACACGAGCTGATAGAAGCCGAACGTGTCGCCTACAATCATCATCGTGCGCAGGTCCGGAGCCGTCTTTTATCCCGAAGCGCCGGTCGTGCGCCGGTGCGAAACCCCAATTGACTCTCGATGTAGTTCCTCTTGAAATGCTCTTGAAACGACGGCGGCGGTGCACCGGTGTAGTTCGCGAATTGGACTCTTGTAGAAACCTAGCACCCGCTGAGAATTTGAAGAGAACAGGCGTTCGAGACCTACGTAGTCTAAAATAGATTCACTATATGTGAGCAATGATAAATAAAGGCGCGCGAAAGGACAGTGATGACATTGGGGAGTTCTCGGAACTGGAGCGATAAGTGATGGTCGAGTAGACGACTAGACGGACTATCAATAGACACGGGTGTCTACTTTTCCGGTCTAGTTCTAAAATCGGCGGATAAGACTGATGAACTCTCGAATAGCAGACTAGGTGATGATAATAGGACAATGCGGAACGATGACAATGGGTATCCCAGCATGAAAAATGAAAAATTGAGAACAGGGAGTAAATAAAGGCGAAATCTATACAGGCCGCTATCGATACTGCTCCGCGTTTAGCCCCAAATCTTCGCGATTTGAGGGATAAGAGGGATTAGGCGTCTTCAGGTATAGAGATGAAGCCCCATCTCCAGTATTCAGCCGGGAGTAGGGGGGGGGTGAAGAGATGAGAGGGGAGGGAGGAAGATGAAAAGGAGGGAGGGTCCGGGATCTTCCTTCCTTCCTTCTCTCATCCCGTTGCCGAGGCGACGGAGGAAGATTTGAGTGGAGTGGGATCTTGTCGGTTGTGTTGTGACTCGGTATGTCTCACACGCGAAGGAGTGTAGTGAAATGGAGAATTGGGGTCCTTTGGCGGTCAGAAGAAATAGAGAAGAATCTGTCGTTGTGGTTTTTTTTGAAAACATTAGCCGAGAAGAAGAATCGGTGGTATTTTTCCGTCAATTATTCCACATTTCAACGTAAATGGTCACGCGGTGAGTACGAATTCCGTACCCGTGTACCGTGTCACCTTTATTTATTCACGAAAACCCGTAAACATACGTCTAGAGAACAGCAGAAATTGCCTGATATTTCAAAGCACCTCACTTCTCCAGTGCCTCCAACCCTACTATCAATATGAGTCACGCTCACACAAGAGACGACCAAGCACTTACAGAAACCCCGAATATTCAGTAAATGATGGAGTAATCTTAACTGAAAAGATAAACCCACTTCTCCAGTGCCTCCAAACCGGGTCCATTGTCGTAGACCTTCTGTGTTCGACCGGAACCTGGAAAGAAAAAAAGAGTATTGGTCTGCCTCTCTACATCACAGCGTGTCAGAGAGGGTAGAAAATCCAATTATCGCGTCCAAGGCCAATGCGTGTCACCCACTCATTCTCACTCTACTCGAGTGAGTTGCGCGGTCGGTAATAAAGAATGAGAGGTAGATTCGAAGAATTTGAAACAAAATCGTTCAATTTCATTTACAGTTCCGTTGAAACATATTTCAACATAGAGCAAAGTGATAAGTGTACAATGAAATAACTATTTTATAAGCGATTTGAAAGTGCCTTATAGAAACCCCCACACATATGGTAATTTTTTTATTTTATTTTTTTTTTTTTTTTGGAAATATGGTAATTTTCATGCATTTCTCGAATATGAATAACGTTATGGGAAATCCGAGTTAGTGGATCGATAGGGAATTTCATGAGCATTCCAAAACAAATAATGGTGTGGGGGTTTCTATAAGACACTTTAAAATGGCTTATATATTAAAATAACAATGTAAAGTTGCACTGATACGGGGTATCAAAAAATATCTGACGGCTCCAGAATTGGTGAGGAACATGTTTGTACTCTCCCCGATAGCTCAATCATTTTAGATCAGCATTTTTTTTATCTTATCAATAAGTTATGGGATATGTTTCATAGACATTTCTTAAACATTTTGTTCGAGTGACCATGCAAGGGGGTCGGACGAAGAGAACAAAGGAGGTCTCCCTCTCTGACACGCTGTGATACATATAACACGATCTTGCTCATTTGACTGGCGATATTTAATATGTTATGTTTTCGACAGCTCGATTCCATTGACATCCACCATCGAACCGACCTATGCAACAAGGTTGAAACATATTCAGCTGATATTAAGTTCAAAATACAGATAAAATCATGAAATATAATAAATATTTATTTTAACTAATTAATCAATCAACTCACTGGACGCCACGGAGTCAGTTCGTCGCGCGAGCGTGAGCGGTCGCGTGGCGTCAACTGAAAAATATCTCATTATTATCTCTCTCATTTCGAATTTACTGAAATTTAGACGATTACTCTCCTTGAAACTTCTATTTTACGTATTTTAACACTCTCCATCGAACTGGAATTACTCATTTTGCCTCGAACTGTCCTATGCATCACTGTTGAAACTCAACCCAGATAAATTCTCTTGTTTCGTCAAAGGTATCAGTAAAATGTGGGGAAATGCAAGCCGGGTCTAGACCAGACAACAAATGTCAAACACGTTTTGCTTTCCCTGACTATTCACATTTCCAATCGGTTTGAAGTGTGGCATAGAACGCCCAACGATTCCCAGGTTTATTAGGCGGTTTAATGGCGCGATTTCGGCTGAAAGTGTTCTTAGTCGTCTGCCTCTCTCAGTATTCAATGAATTCTCGTCGGTTAGAGAGGCGAGAGAGCATAGGAAAGTAAGAGAGTCAGATCAAAGTGTTCTCACACTGCCACATTTCGCGAATTGCTGGAGAGCGAACGACTTGAGTGTGGGATCCACAAGATACTTTAATGATCTGCCGAAGAAGCAAATCGCCATAAAATTGAGCGATTTCATCGATAGAATACCATTATTTGTGAACTATGAGTCCAATGCCTAGAAAGTTGTCCACGTTTTACCCCATGCGTTGCACCAATTTCTGCGACATAATCATTCCAGTATCATTTCCACTAAATTTTGCTTGTTGCCGGTCCATGGAGTTACAATTACCCAAAATCTTAATTATTCGCGATTTTACCCCATACGTCTCCAGGGTCTCCTCTAGTGCTGACATCCTCCTCAGATATTTCAGCTAGAGGCCTTGTAGAAACATCAATACATAACGGTAAAACTTTTGCCAGTGTTCCATAAAAACGACTAACAAGATTGGACACTAGTGATGACAATTCGGAATGCGCCTCTCTCGTTTAGAATGAACTCTAGCCGGTCAGAGAGACGAGAGAGTACGCGAAATAAGGAGAGACGTGTGCCGATTTGTCAACACTGGACACCCATTCTGATAACCAAATATTCTCCGAACCCCCATACGTCTCCAGCGTCTCCTCTAGTGTCGACATCCTTCTCAGTTGTTGCAAGGAGGGAGAGGTCGAGAAGGATGTTGAGGCTCTCGTCGGTGAGAGAATCGAAGTGAACACTATCATCGCATCCGGAGGAGCCAGGACTGGGAAATAGAATACGGTTCGGGAACCGGGAAATCGATAAGATCCGGCTCCGGAACCGGAAAATAGGGTCAGATCAGGCTAATTTGTGTGAGAGAAGTCGAGAAAGAATGGAGGTGAACACTATCATGGCATCGGGAGGAGCCAGGACTGGGAAATAGAATACGGCTGAGGGAACCGGGAAATCGGGAAATCGGAACCGGGAAATAGGTAGAATAGGGCCGGCAATTAGAGAGAAACGGCTCCGAAAATCGATAAATATGATTAGATCAAGGAATGATAAGTGGAGAAGGAAGTGGACGCCCTTGTTGAGCAGAGAATCACTATTATTGCATGGGTGGAGCCAGGACTGGGAAATAGAATACGGTTAGGGAACCGGGAAATCGGGACCGGGAATAGGTAGAATAGGGCCGGCAATTAGAGAGAAACGGCTCCGAAAATCGATAAATATGATTAGATCAAGGAATGATAAGTGGAGAAGGAAGTGGACGCCCTTGTTGAGGAGAGAATCACTATTATTGCATGGGTGGAGCCAGGACTGGGAAATAGAATACGGTTAGGGAACCGGGAAATCGGGACCGGGAAATGGGTGAAATAGGGCCGGCAATTAGAGAAAAACGGCTCCGAAAAAATATGATTAGATCAAGGAGGGAGAAGGAAGAGGACGCCCTTGTTGGGGAGAGAATCACTATCACTACTATACGGTTCGGGAACCGGGAAATCGATAAATCAAGTAAAATAAGTAACAGCCTAGGAGAAAAATGGATAAGAAGGTGCCTGATAATTCCAAGGTAACATTTGCACAGAATCTAGGAGCGAAACGTGTAATTCTGCTCAAAATTGGGGAGGTGGAGGAGGAAAGAAAGACCAATAATCTCGAGAAATCAGTAGTTCCCCGGTGATTATAAGCTGGAAAGTCGTGGAGATATGTGCAATTCAGTCCAGCATTGAGGAAAAAGAAGAGTAGGAAGGAGGAGCAAAACAGCAACATGTTGATTGAACTAGACCGAGAAGTGATCAGAGATTGTGATCATCTAAAAATCGCAAAGCGAAAAGAGAAAAAGTAAAGACAATGCCATTGCTATGAATGTTTAGTGGTGCGAACCACCACAAGGATGAGACGATTGAATGATGGGAAAAGTCGAGAATGCCCCCTCTCCACTTTTAATCTACCCATGAGGGCCCGAGAGCGCGAAAGAGCATTGCAAATTGGGAATGTAGAAGTTGAGCAGGCACAAGAATGCAATCGCTTTCTCAACAAGATCTGCTCGACAAGTGGGTCAGATAAAGCGAGAGAGCAGGGGAAATTGAGAGAGACAGCGATTGAGAACTCGAGAATCCGAGTAAAAGCCATGCTGTAAATCAAAGGATGTGAAATGAGATGAGAAGTGATGAGCGAACGAGTGTTTACTGCGTTTTTCGAGTTGTCAGCTCACGATTCAGTTTTACAGCCCTCAAGTTGTCGAGCATCTTTGTTGAAACCAACGGTATGCTAATAGGAAAGACACAAACAATAAAGTTGCAGAATCAAGCTTTTTTATTTAAAATAATACGGATGTCAATGGCTCTTTTAATTAGAAATTTAAAAATGAAGCTTATCTCGGCTTGGGCGCTCTAGAATGAAAACCAGCAAAAGGTCAATTGTTTTACGAACACAGCAATAAAAAGCCCAGGATAAACCCCAACTGCAGCTTACAAAAGCGAGAAAAAGCAGCGTCAAAACAGCAGAAAACAAGTTGAAATCCTCCCCGGGGGCGAGCGCTTTTTGTTACTGCAGCTAACAAGAGAAAGAGAAGAGACAACCACAAATCATTTTAGGAGCTCGCGGGCGAGAATTGAGAAATTGAGAGGATTTGAGGGGCAATTGATGAGGAACACTGAAGCAAGACTCTGAAAGTAAAAAGAGAAGTAGGGGAGGTCTTTGTCTCATTCCAGGAACCAAAAAACCCAAAAGAACATAAAAAAAAGTACGCAGTAAGCGATCGGAAACGCATGACGGAGTGAAGGGAGAGGTAATGGCTCGAGGAGTAATCGTCTGACTCTCTCACTATTCCATGCTCTCTCGCTATTCTAACCGACGAGAGAGCATTACGAAATGAGAGAGTCAGACCATTCCTCGGCTTGAGAGTACTCGGGAGGGGGGAAGTATCATTGCTCGGTTCCTCATAGAGAATAATAATAATACTATTGAGGAAATCAGGGGGAAATCAAGCAGTTCCTTGTGAGAAGATGATGCGTTGAAGCAAAAATAGAAGGGATTCAGGAAATCAAGAGCATTGAGCATTGAGTGATCGAAGCGGTTCTTAGTCATGAGAATTGTAATATGAATCATACCACGAAGTTAAAAATAGTAGCATTTCAGGAAACGAAAACTCATGAGAGTGGAGCAGGAAAAGTATCATTCACTGAACGGAAATCAGTAGGAGTGAGGCTGAGGAAGTGAGTAGAGGAATAACAGGAAGATCCATCAGTCAGCATAGTGACAAATTGATTTCAGAGGAGCAAAATCAGGAACAGAAATTCGAATATTCGTCCCAAACATGGACAACTTAGCCCTTCTCTAGTACGCGGCTCTGAGAAAAACGTGGGAGTATCGAAGTGTGACTCGGGAACTTCTCAGGATCACGCTTTCGCGAGTAGAAAAACGAGTGTGTAATCGTCCACCCTCACTGAGAGGGCGGATTGTCGTACTCTCTTAATTCCGCCTGCTCTCTCGCTCTGTCTGTCCGGTGAGAGAGCGGTGTGATATGAGAGAGACAGAGGGCGGAAAGAGACAGGGGGACCTCGTCATGAATCATCTGAGACTAGTCATAGGGCAAATCACGGGAGGCCGTCTCTTCAATACACTCAGCCCCAGGACCTATCGAGTACTACAGTCAAAATGACACATTATGAACCGTTTGTGGTAACTTACCGAAAGTTACCGTAGGACTGCGTAAATCATTGATTGCGGAGCGGAGACTGCATGAATCAAGCTGATTTTTTGAGAGGATACATAATTCGTGTGCCCCATCAATCTGACGTTCTTGAAAAATCGATATTTTGCATGCGTCGCGGACGCGCGTTGCGTGTGGGAATGCCTCGAGTGGGCGGGGCTTAGACCAATTTGTTCATTTATTGATTTTATCGCCATAAAAATT
>LS581161.1:149510-163277 GCA_900490775.1 Pristionchus maxplancki
AAGCTGATTTTTTGAGAGGATACATAATTCGTGTGCCCCATCAATCTGACGTTCTTGAAAAATCGATATTTTGCATGCGTCGCGGACGCGCGTTGCGTGTGGGAATGCCTCGAGTGGGCGGGGCTTAGACCAATTTGTTCATTTATTGATTTTATCGCCATAAAAATTATTTCTAATGATGGCTTTTATTTTTGGCTCGAATCATAGGCTAAAATTCCGCAAAAAGTGAATGCTCGCCTAAGCCCCGCCCACTTGAGGCATTCCTACACGCAAAGCGTGTCCGCGACGCATGCAAAATATCGATTTTTCAAGAACGTCAGATTGATGGGGCACACGAATTATGTATCCTCTCAAAAAATCAGCTTGATTCATGCAGTCTCCGCTCCGCAGTCAATGTTTTACGCAGTCCTACGGCAACTTTCGGTAAGTTACCACAAACGGTTCATTATGTGTCATTTTGACTGTATTGACTAGAGACGAGAGTTCGAAATACGGGTAATCGTCTCTTTATTTTGCGCACTCTCTCGCCGGTCAGAGAGGCGAGAGAGTGTGCAAAGTGAAGAGACGATTACCAGTATATAGATCTCTACTGGGGTCGAAGCGATGGCGACTCAAACAAGAAGTCAGAATAACGAAATAACATGTCAAACTGTCTCAAGACTGAAAGAAACAGACTCTATGAACAAGAAGAAAACATTCAAAACTATCTCAAGACCTTTCTATCTCAAGACAAGTCCTCGGGCCAGAGAAACGGAGAAAAGACATAATAAAGAGGACAAAGCGAGTAAAATAAGTCACTTCTCACTCACTCTCTGGGGTTGCGACTTGTGTTGTTTTTATCTTCTGTCGCAGTAATCCCATACTCTTTTCACTCTTTTCAATCTCCCCAGCCCTCCCGCTCTCTGTTTCCCGTGCTCTCTCGCCTGTTAGAGACCGCGAGAGAGTACATTGAATGGAGAGAGCGTCTCCCTTCTAACCCCGGGAGTATTTTTCGCTCACAACAAAGTGGAGAACAGATGTCAAGTCATTGTCAGGGCAAATGAACAAAACTCAACAAAAAATGTCAAAAAACAAAAAAAAATGTTAATTTGTATTTTATATGATCGACCCACGTCAGATAGCGATATGGAACGGATAATTTTAGGTAAAACGATGCCTGAAACACACCCCATTTTCAGCTTCATTGAAAATTTCAGTTTATTTTTTGTGATCCAATTTAATCAACCATCATCCACGCCCATCACAAGTTTAATTGAATTGATTCTAAAACGTATCAATTCCTTCGAAATTCGATTACGGTTAATGACTTTCTTAAAGATTCACCTCCGAATTCAGGCATCAGATGACTTTTGAACTCGGCAGAAATGCACTCGACGCTCGGAGACAAACTAGATTCGCTTTTCAGATTCGTTCATTCTCTCCTTTTCTTTCGGCTGATTGGCTGGATGGTCTGACTCTCTCACTTTGCTGTGCTATCTCGTCAGTCAGAGCGGCGAGAGAGCAGGGGAAACTGAGAGAGTCAGACAATTTCGTCTCGGCCCACAAAGTCTCGCAGTAAAAATTAATAAGCACCCGGTGGCCCCCTGTGATAATGTGAGATTTATGGGCGCTAGCTGAGAGAATTGGCATCGAAAAGAATGATGAAACGCCATAAAAACCGCGAATTCACCAAATTTTAACTCAATTTTTACAAATCTATATAATAAGTGGTGAGCTTACCGTCATCGTCTTCAGGAGGCGCCTCGAGGGTCATGGGGGACTAGTGAATTCGCGCCGCTTTATGTCTTGTCGAGGGGTATTTTTCCTATTCGCTGCTTTTCATCCCTAGCTGACATGCTCCCTTGTGATTCGCGCCCACCCTCACATATCTCATCAATTTTTTCACGAAATCTTTCGAATTTGAAGGATTCTGAGCTTCTGAGGGTACGAGCGGGTTTCAAGAGCAATCAGGTGGTGACCCTAGGGAATAAAAATCCCCCGCAAAGAGCCCTCAATTCCTAGCCACGGCGACTCGAGTAAGATAGGAGGCTCCGCGAAAAACAGGAAGGAGGAAATCGCGTGAAGAAAGGCGTCTAGGTCACGAGAATTCATGCTAAGAAGTCTGACTCTCTCACTTTTGCACACTCTCTCGCCTCTCTGGCCAACGAGGATCGAGAAATGAGTGACGATTGTTCGCACGAGAGGAAAGGAGCTTGATCTAATGACACCCTTTGAGCTTCCGACAACAGCAAATAAGGAAGAAGATTCATGACGTTTGATCAAAGAAGATCCTCAACAATTTTCTACGCATGATGTATCAAATATCAGACACATCTGAAATCAACTCACCAGTCATACGATAGTGAACTTGTCAGCAGGTAGACGCAAAAAGAGTATTACACATTACCCATGATGCCAAACCCCAGCGCAACGTATACTTAGAATTCGTGCGATTCCCATCATCTAACTATCCTACCAAGGCGCCTCTTACGAAGGTTGCTTACATCTCGCCAACAGCAACATAACTGATCACAAAATACATCAGAAGACTCTCACCATCCATGTTTGTACACATTATCACATCCCGTTATTCTAACTTTCTTCCTAACAGTATGCCTCTGGCAGCATGTAATACTCATTCAGAGAAATAGAACTAACCGTCCATACTCCTGCCCCTCGATCTGACCCATCGCTTCACTCGCTTGTGCAGGCATCCGCAGCAGGAGATTGTCGCTGTCGACGTCGAGGCGATGGATTCAGAAGTGGACGAGGAGGGAAGAGTGGAGGGTGGGAGGGCGAGGGATTTCGTCATCTTTGAATTAGTCCAATATTGGAGGTGATATAACACGAAACGCGAAACACGAAAAATAATAACAATTGTCCTAGAGCGTGGAGTGGAGTTCAGAAAGGCATTCGAAGCTTGTAATGAGGTGGAAGATGAAGGAGGATGGAAGAGACAAGATAATTGATAATCAATTTGTAGAAATATCGAATACGGCTATCTACTGGAATAGATATAATTGAATTGTTGTGAATCGAATGGTAAACATTAATCAATGCGGTCCAGTCTGCACATAGCTATGTCATGTCAACATTATGAAACCTATATCAACCTTCGCAATGAGATTGCGAGAAATGGTGTGACTCGACCATTTCACAACGTACTTACTCACGTCAGAAAAGCGACAGAAAAAAGAAGGAGTCAGAACATTGGTCAACACGACGACTTCATTTCTCGTTGTAAGAAATGCGTGGAGTCTAGACGCTTGCATTGTCCAAGAATCTCAATACAAGAAGTGGACTTTAGAAGAACTGGAACTCGAACTTTCACGAATTCCATCTCTGGACTCTCTGGAACCACGACGCTGGGTTCGTCAACCCAGCGGCTAACCCAATTTGCAAGCGAGTCTGGTTAGGTCGACTCTCCTTGTCTCCATGCTCTCTCACAGGTTAGAGTTGGCGAGATAGTGTGAGAAATGGAGAGAGTCAGCAACAGACGAGCGCAATGGAACTCTCTAGAGGCCGGCGGCAGATTGCTGGTTTGGTAAGAAGAGGATAGTGATTTCTGAAGGAATTGTCCGACTCTCTCACTTTCACATGCTCCCTCGCTTCTCTGACGGACAAGAACACGTTCGAAAAAGTGAGAGGATAGTGATATCTGCGATTCGTGCATTGAAGAATGGACAGAGAATGAAAAAGATTCTGAAATCTGAGATCAATTGCAGAGCTGCAAAATCTCTCATATTTTCTTCTATTTACCAAAGCTTAAAAATACGAGATCAGAGGAATGGTCCGAGTCTCTCACTTTCCCATGCTCTCTCGCTTCTCTAATCAATGATAGAGCATTGCGAAATGAGAGAGTTACCTCGGGTCAGAGAATGGAGAGACGATTGCATTGCTATCGAACTCGTGATAGTGAGGGCCCACAACACAGAGATCCCCTCCCCGAAAATGCTCGATGCCCTAGACTATTCATTGGTTAGCATGCATGGAATAGCCATCGATGTCTGACTCTCTCATTTTGCGTGTTCTCTCGCCCTCTCTGACTGGTGCAAAAGTGGTACAAAAGCGAAATCGAGCAGCGAAATAGGAGAAAACAAGAGGACTTGGGACATGTTCAACGAAAAGGCGTCTAGCCTTCACAAGAAGCGAGTCTCTAAGGAGGACTCGCTTATTTCAGCAGTCCCGAAAACCCAAATGGCCGAAAAAATACTGCTTTCTTTCGAATCGTGATGAATGAGTTTCACAAGTTGATAACGTGGGAACGGATGTCGATTGATGCTAACCAGGCGATATCTCGCAAAAAAAATTCTAAAAAAATGGACTGACTGTAAATCTAGGCAAAATCAGCGGAGCTTCATTGCATTTCCTTCGCAATCTTCGCATGCCTATCCCCAGGGGGCTCCGTATTGTCATAGAGCCTAGCAAGAATGTCTGACTCTCTCCATTTCACATGCTCTCTCGCTCTGTCTGACTGCTGAGGGCGAAACAGAACGCAGCATATATATCGAAAATAAACCGCACGGAGGAAATTGCGGGAGAGCGGAGAGAGGAACTTCCGCACCCTATACGCAGTTATGCGCGCGAGCTATAAGAAAAAGCGAGCTATTACTCTTTCAGGAAAACAGAACGGCTCTAGACTAGGAATAACAAGAGAAGAGCGCTTTATCTAGGCCGGTGATAGGCCTCTTTTACGTTTTTAACGTAAGATCATATGATATCTGCGAGGAAAACACAACAAGAGTTCTGAATCAAAATTATGCAAAATATGAGAGTGAATTGAACTGAGAGCTGCATGAATTGAGCCAGCTAGATATTTTGATTGAGAGAGAGAGGAAGTTCAAAGAGAGTTATGAGCGGCTATTACATATCTATCTGGAAACAGAAGAACCCGAGGGCCTAGGAACACGGCGCATTGGATGAGTTTTCCTCACAGTAATGCATCAATGATTCCTACCAAGTATAGGCAAAAGCTCAGGATAACATATATTCGGTGTTGACTGTTCATATTCGACGCAAAATTCTAGGAACTCTCTATTCGCCGCTTTTCGTGCCTTTCGGGGCGGAACCAACATAGCGATATGAAGATACGTCCCGGGGGACGCTAGGGCAGTCACCGGGAACCAAATAGGCACCAGGGACCAGAGTAGGGATGGCTTCACAAGAAATCGTCTCATCTTTTCGCGAACTCTTTCACCAGAGTGGCGAGAGAGCGTGTAGAATGAAGAAAATTATTTCTTGCCATGCCATCCCTAGACCAGACGGGGTTCCTTTGAAGAACCAAGTACCTGGGCTCGCACTCAGAATCAACAAGGACCAATGATTCATGGACATAGGTCGAAGGATAAGGAACCAGAAACCAAGAACCAGAAAAGTACCGACAGAGCCCCGGAACCAGACCCACAAATAGAGTTTGAAAGAACAGAGAGGTTGCGTGCCATTGAGCACAACTACTCGGTTCCAACCCATTCTCTGAGTTCCGCAGAAACTAAGAGAAAGAAGATCGAGATGAGAAAATGCCATTACTTTCTTGAACGGTTTCCGTTTCGCATTGCGCGTCCTATTAGCTTTTTCGTTTTGAGAACTAATGAGGAGGTCAGTCAGAGTTCGAAAGCACAGCGAATCGTGATAAATGTGGAGGAAAAAAGAGAGGAGAAGTCACTGCAAGAAGTCCGAACGGATGGAACATGGGGAGAAATGTGGCGGAAATGGAAACGAAAAATGGGAGGGAGCGTGTCAGTTTGCACGTTTGCATTGACGCCAGTGCCCTCGTGAGAGATTGCAACTGACTCTTGCAACTTCAATCGGAAAAGTGCTTCCTTTTTGCTCCGGATGATACATCGACCTCTCCATTCTATGCGTTCTCTCGCCGGTTAGAGAAAGTGAGAGACTGCATGAAATGAAGAGAGTGCCTCCGGATGATACAGAAATGATGCTCTCTCAGTTAAGCAAAGCACGAGATTGCGTGAAAACGAGAGAGGCTAGCTCATCAATTGTGTTTCTCCAGTGCAACAGTAGGACAAATGCAGTGGAATGGGCTAATTGCTACTCCCTAGTGATTAATGAGACCAAGACACGCGACTTCTAGTGGAAACAATGGGAGTATTGCACATACTTGCCATTTTTGCACAAAATCGAACAGAAAATTAGTCTAAACTTCTATGATTTATAGGAAAGCGGTTACTCAAACATCGCGCTTCCCTAGAGCAGCAGTAGAACAAAGCTACAAGCAAGCCTCTAATACTATTCTAATATTTTCTGTGGCCATTAACAGACTGAAAGGGGTAAGATGGCGCTCAACAATTGGAAATTCGCAGGCATGAGTCAAACAAATGCAAGAAAAAGGCATCAACAAGTCATCAACTTAAATCTATCATTGTTAAAACTCGACAGTGAGACTTGTATACTCGTTTCAACAATTGTGAGGCAGCAGTTGAACAAATGCGGGCAGGAAAGGCAAGCAAGCCTCTAATTTCCTAGGCGAGTCTTGTGATTGATGGGACTGCGCCACGCGCCCGCCAGGAGAATTAACCGATTTTCGGGGTAGATAAATAAATGGCTACCCAAATTAGTGTTATATCTGTAAGTTAAAGGCAAGTAAAAGGTGAAAAAAATTATTACTAAGACTAATTTCCTACGCGGCGCCACGCGTCGGCCACGAGAATTAACCAATTTTTAAGGGGATTGGGAATATGTGTATTATCTACAATGAATCTTACTTTTTTAAACGAGGAATGAGCATGTAGATTGCCAACCAAAAAGCGTGGAAAGTTAATAACTTTTTTTTCCGATAGACAATGGTGGAAATAATGCCGCGTTGAGTCATTCTGACGCAGGATCCTTGAATGGACAGGTAATCGGATTCTTGTCTGTCACTCTTTAACAGACTATCGAATTAATAATTCGTTTGTGTGAGGCAATAGTGACAAATAGAACTCAATACGGCGACTCGCATTGCAAATTCTACCGAAAACCACAAAGAATGGACCGGAGAGAGAGCTACTTCACTGTTTTGATGCAGTCAACAGTAGAGAGACAAGCACCGCAGAGAAAAGAGACAGTAGAGAATTGAAACGGACCAGCGCCGGAATATAGGGGAGGATTGTAATGAAAACATTGCACATTTTCTGCACAACACTGCTCCGAAACCAAGCGAGACGAGCAAAATTGAAAAGGAACGACCCGTGTAACGACAAGAAGGAACCACCTCTCTGTCGACTTCGAACAGGTAGGTCAAAATAGTGACGAGAGACCGTGTGAAATGGAGAGACGGTTCTCGTCTCCTCCTTTAACCCGATCTCTCACCAGTCAGAGAAGCGAGTAAATGTGTAAAACAGAGAGACGGTTCTCGTATTCCCAACCCTCCCCAGAAAAGCAACGGACTAGAACAAATGGAGCGCTGAAAGGAAGGAGGGATCAAAATACTCCAGAAAATAGGGGCGAACCCGAAAGAGATGAAAGAGATCCGAAAACAAGGCTCTCGAGCTTTCGATTGGGGCTGTTTCATGGAAGTTGTTATGGGCTATGAACCTCACTTATTCTAGGACCAATGTTGTGAAACTATTATGGGTTTTTTACATGGCCAAACGGATCAAGATCGACTAAATCGCAGCAAGCGTGTATTTGTAAAGACGGTGAAGCACATCCGAGTTTGTTCGACAACTGTGCAGCTATGGCAATAATTTGCAATGCTCGCGTTCTGGGGAGCAGTTATGGTCATACCACGAAGCTGTACCGCCTATTGGAGGTGCTGGTCGCATAGTTAAATATTGGTTGATTTTTACACAATTTGGAGGGCTTACAATTAATTTAATTTAATAAAGCACAATCGAGAATTGTTAATGCTGTGAAGCATAACTGAACTATCGAACTGAAACAAATCCGAAAGTTATACGCAGGTCGCTATTTTTCGGTACAAAATATGGATACGGAAGCAGAAATACAGAGGCTTGTCGAACAACGAGTAATCGTCTGACTATCTCACTATTCCATGCTCTTTTGCTTCTCTAACCGACGAGAGAGCATTACGAAATGAGAGAGTCAGACCATTGCTCCGAACAACAGATAGTGCGCCTACTGCTTTGCGCTCACCCTCGAGATATTTATAATATTTTTGCATATATATGAGATGAGCGCGCGCTCGGGGCAGCCATTCCTTTCCTTATTAAGCGCGCGAGAAATGGATAGTAACTGGAAATGGAGGAGCAGAAATGGAGAATTGAACGAGGCAAAAGGTCAATGAGGACGAAACGACTGCGAAAAAGTCGAGAATGATCAGAATGAATGAAAAAGAAATAAGAATGAAGAATGAAGAAAGTACTAAGGTTCTAAGAACAGATGATTCTGTCGATTGTCAGACAAAGCGAGAAAGCGTGCTAAATGGGGAGCGTCAGAATTAAGAGGTCTCAATGACCACTGAATCTTCTCCGAATCACTCGTTCACTACGAGAAAAGACAGAAAACACGACAATTAAGTGCGCGAGAGGAGTAAGAAGAGGAGGAATGGGTAACGAGTCTCTCCACCTTACCTGCTCTCTCGCTCTCTCTGATTAGAGTTCGAAATACGGGTAATCGTCTCTTCATCCCGCGTCCCCTCTTACCGGTCAGAGAGGCGAGAGAGTGTGCAAAATGAAGACACGATTATATCGAAGTCTATTCGGCACCACTGCGATGGATATGGAGGCGGAATTAAATATGGATTTATTTCTACAACTGCACAACGTGCACTCAATCGTGAAAAGTCGTTGTAAGCGAGAGGTAAATAATAGGTGAAACATAACCGAGAAGCATTGCACTCGGCCATTTTTGTGAACGACGGGCAATGTCAGTCACTGCGCGAACGGGCTGGGTGTATCCAGTAAGGAAAACTACTTCCGTCCAAAACCATGACAGCTACCACACTCTCCGAATATATGAGTAGTATTCGGTTAGGAACCGCCAACAAAAGTTCTCAATCATGCCATACGACCATAGACCGAATTACTTCCGGCATAGGTCCAGTCGGCTTCAGGCAACAGGAATACTCCATCTCAAAAAAATCTGTCATGACACCCTATACCCTTGAAGGTACGTCCAGGACCAGGGACCTTTGCTTCGGACCAAGAATTCATGCGCCAACAGGTTTAATGACATTTTAAAGGTACGAGCTTGCATTCCACGTACACGATCATGTGTGTAGACCGAACGCTACTTTGGCCCAGCCTTTCTTGGGGCAACAGGAACTTCTTCCCTACCATACCCAACAGAAGCTTCCGTAACGTCAACAAGGCACCAATTCCATTCATTCGCTACCCGGTCCACGTAGGTAGGTCGAAAATAGCAACGGAAACGAGAAAAAAGGAAACAAGGAAGCCCGATTTTCATGTCACTGATTAAAAACGGTTTTTGCTCTGATAAACAAGCCATTTACTATTCAGTTATCCACGTTTCTCCTATAAAAAAGGAAAAAAAGTTGTTGGCGCCAGACGAAGGAGACGATCTATCTTCCTACCCATTCATTGAGCGTTTCTTTTCCCTTCCTTTTCTCTGACTCTCTCAATTTCCCGTGCGCTCTTGCACTGTCTAACTGGCTTGAAAACATCAGAAACGGAGCCGTCTCATCTCATATTCAAGGGCTCGGGCTAAATTCGGGAAACGCAGACAACTTTCCCGCTCTGTCAGTGGTCCGTGAAGAGAGAATGAGGATAAATAAGGCAACATTAGAGTATTTGCGAAATTTGATGGTACATCTTGATAATAATCGCTCAATTACCTTCGTGCGCGCTCAAATCATGGGTGCATCTTGATCGCCGGTGCAATGTTGGAATGGATCATTTTTTTGAAAACTTTCATTTCGGACTCCTTTGTCAAAAAGTTGCGAGATGAATTTTTTGAGAAAAAAGTTACTTTTCAACGTTGCATCATGATTGGCAACGTTTCTGCCCCTAGTTTCAGGTTATTTTTCTAGAAAACAAGAAAAATGCATCTCGGTTTTCCAGCATGGCATAATGTAATAATAGAGTTAGAACGGGCGCTATTTTCCGTCTCAGACAGTCGCTAATTGAATTTTGACACAGAACATGCGGGAATATGCGCAGAATATTATAAGCTCGGGATTCAATAATCAAGCTCCCGAAAAGAATTGTTGAGACGGAGAAGGAACGTAGGGAGTGATCTTAAATAGTGAACTGAAGCGGTTGAATGGAGAAAGGGAGAAGAAAAGGAGGAGAAAAGACAAAATATGCGCCTAATTGCTATGAAATTCGCCTCGCTTCGCCTCAGCGAGGAGCATTGGAGATGAGACGATCCAGATAAGAGCGCCGACTAGGAATAGACTAGCTAGAGGCTGACTCTGACTTCTAGAGCGCAATCTCTTCTGTTTTAAATGTCCCAGATTGTGACCGTAGCAAGCGAATGAGATCATTAACTGACACTGATAACAGTCATCGCTTAGAAAAGGATACCTATCAACTGCAACTTTCCTTTCCAAATTAGGAAATTCAACACTAGTAATCAAGTATCAGAATTTCACCCGGTTTTTCACTAAATGTAGGTAAGACGAAGTGTGGGAGGATGATCAATTGTCGAATTGCTTCCATTTCGAAAATCAAAAATACAGATGACTCGGATTACTCAAATGAATGAGAGTTGTCGAGAATGGCGTGAAGTCAAGAACATCGTCTCAGTTAATCCGAAGACCCTCACGGTGCCTTGTTTTTGTGCTTCCATAGAGTCCAAGAGATCTCAGAATTAAAAAAAAGGTGGGTACGAATTGAGAACGGACCGGAGAACGGGGAGAGCGTGCGCAAAGGAGGGGACTTGGAGGCAGTGGGGAGTCTCTTCAGTTCACATCAGGCAAACGTAGAGAATACGGGAAATTAAGAGACACTGTAGAAATTATCCGGAATGGAGAGAGCAGTGATCATTTTACGGGTGGAATTACAGAGTGCGCCCGTTCGGACGAAGAGTAATCCCCTCATTACCTATCGGGAAGGGGGATTAATAGGAAGAAGCTGTACTCTCTAGTAGGTTAGAGATAAGAAAGAGTGGATAAAGGGAGGTAGGGATGAGCCAAATTATCGTGCGGCATCCCTCATTACTAAGGGATTCTGGAGAACGATCCTTTCTTCGCTCGGTAATCATGAATTAGTGCTCGCTAGCCGGTCAGAGACATTGTCTGCCTCTCTCACTTCCCAGTGCTCTATCGCCTCTCTGTCCGACGAGAGAGCCTCACCTCAAGCTTTCTCTAGGAGAGGAGATCAGAATCGGACAAATTATAGTGCGGGATGCCTCATTACCGGAGAGAGCTCAAGAACCCTGGTACTGAACCACAGCCATAATTAGGTGAGAGGACAGGGAGGCATGGTCGGCCTCTCTCACTTCGCAATGCTCTCTCGTCGATCAGAGAAGCGAGAGAGCATGGGAAAGAGAGAGAGTCACACCATTCCTCAGGACATGGGGACCGAGGAGGCTTAGCTTTGGTCTTTTTGGCAGACAGAACCGTGTTATTGAGGAGCATGGTCGGCTTTCTTATTGAACATGACAAAATTATATTCGAATACTAATTACGTTTCACAGTCTACGTACAAGGCGAGAAGGGAGCTACGAGTAATTAATACGGTATTTTCATCGAATAATAGAATAATCATTTTGAATCTCGAATAGTAGACTAGAGCACACTGATAGAATGAATGTCATGAAAGCCAGAAATCGTTCCTGACAGACAGTTTGGAGAAAGGAAGGTCTGTTTTGCGTCGTTTTCGAGACAATTCAAGTGTATTCTAGTGGAGGAGGTACGTGTTTTTGGAAAGAGTCCTACCGAGAAGACTGTCTCGACTAGTCGAAGAACGGTTTTCGAAAGTGTCCAGACTGCTCGAGCCGTAGGATCTCTATCTCGCACGATTTCTTAGTCAGACAAACGGCGAGGAAGTAGGCAAAATGGAGAGACGACAGACCGTTTTCGAAATTGTGAAGCGCAGTCTCTCGACTAGTCGAGTGACGAGGGAATAGAGAGACTCCAAGCCGTTTTTAAAAAAGTGCCCTGTCTAGAAGTCTGGGTGCGACTGCACGGAAATTCCGGTCCAGGCGAACCAAATAACTGAGCGCTTTCACTTTCCCTGTGCTCCAGGGAGCCCTCCAGGGGAGGCCAACGATAATATTGTTTTACTTTATAAAGAACGCAACTAACACTGCTTTCGAAAAGAAACTTGGAGAAGTGTCGTCTTTGAAACGTAACGGAGCGAAAATGGAATACATTATGGAACTGGTACAAAACCTGGTGCGTGATCAATCCAATTGGAATAAAATGTTCAAGAGACCGCAGTATCGCTCTCTAACGACAGAAACGCCTAACGAAGTTAGCACAATTTAATCGCTGGCACAGTCCAGGCATGCGTTTCATTTCAGAAATCTCCAGAAAATAGTTAACGACAAAATCAGATAGAATGAGGATACATTGCGTAAAATGACACGGAGGCATAATTTCGAGGCTGATAACGATTAGCGCTTCTGTTTCTGTGTTCTCTCTTCCAAAACCCGGCTCAGAAGTACAACCTAGAAAGCACACAGAACCTTCAGAGCCAAAACTAAAAGTGTAGCAGCCTATGAATTAATCGCAGTAAGATAAGGATGGATAAAATAATAAAAATAACAAGTCAAAATCACGGAGCCACAACGTCGAGACATTTCGTCGATGACGATTAGCGCTTCTGTTTCTGTGTTCTCTCTCTTCTCAACGTCAGAGCAGTAATCACAACCTCTTAACCCCTTGTCTCTAACTGCTGAGACAAAGTACGGGGAGGAGAGTCGATCTCTCCTCATTTTCCCTTCTCTCTAACCGTCTCGGACCTTCTAGAGATGCAGTGAAACTAGGAGATCCGGGAAGACGCAGATGAGGGAGACTAGTAAACTCTCCTCAAATTCCCTGCTCTCTAATCGTCTCTATCCTTCTAGAGATCAGGTTCTATGAGAAAGAAGAGAGATGTTTCAACTCCGTCTGATCACCTAGAGATTCAGAGGGATAGAGAAGAAACAGGGGGATGACTACCGGAGCAATCATCTGTCTCTCTCACTATTCCATGTTCTCTCGCTTCTCTCACTGAAGAGAGAGCATTGCGAATTGAGAGAGTCCTCGACTACCGAGAACAAACAGAAAAGAGCTGATCTGGGATGAAGAGAGTTAAGTAGGTCAAACTGAGAGAGATGAGTGTTTTCTACGTGACATCGATAGCTTGTTTCTCAGAGTATCAGACGCACTCTCTCACTTTGCCCTGCTCTCTCGCTGCTCTGATCGACGAGAGAGCGGGGCGAAGTGAGAGAGTCAGAGCTTGTCTCGCAGATTGTTGTTGACACTGAAGTTTCCCTCGTGATCGTAGATACTCGATATCGTGTTCTGGGATCGCAGACGACCGCCTTTCCCAAAGTAAAGGTAAAGGTAAAGGTACATCCCGACTTCGAGACTGGGCTCGCGGGAGGACACTGCTAGGCCAGTATCCCAAAGTAACAGTTTCAAATACTACATCACGAGCATGAGAAACACTATCCCGTAGTCAGACACCGATAGTCCACTCACTCACAAATTATTGGTCCCGTAACATTGCACAATTCTCAGTTTAAAGGAGGAGTAAACCCGTCATTTTCGATCAAAATGTGATGACGCAGTTCGATTAGATTTTTAAAGAAAAATATAATCCCAAAATTTGAAAGTTCTAGCTTAATTTTAAAGCGAGTTATGGGCATTTAAAAGTTTGCTTACTTACAGTATCCCTACTTGATTGCTGAAGTCGATCGTGGTGGGACCCAATTAAATTG
>LS581161.1:171725-195481 GCA_900490775.1 Pristionchus maxplancki
TGGAACGTTTTGTGAAAAAAATATTTTTTTCGAAAAAAATCTGAATTTGAAAAAAGTCAAAAAAATTATTTTTGTCCAATCCTCTTCAAACTTTCTGAAAATCATATATAGAGTCAGATTGATCATTTCTGGTACAAAAATCAATAGTAAGCCTTGAAAATCCGATCTTACAGCGGTCCGAAAATTTCACTGTGAAATTTTTCCGACCTAAGCAACTTTTTTCTAAGAAGAGTTAGACCTTAACTTTCTTCACAGAAAATGTTCATTTCGTCGAGATCTACAATATTCACTATCGCATGTATAGGTTTGAAGAAAAATTCCAGAGGTACCACATACCCCCTGGTTCCGGAGTGGGTACCATGGGGTCTGGGTCGGGTTTCAAGGTACCACTTCCTAGAGTCGATTTTCGAGTTCTGCGTAAAAAATTACCCCTTGGACACTTTTAAAAGCACTAGAAAGTTGAATGGGCTCTAATTCAGAGCACTTTGAAAATGTAGGTCGCCATGGGTCAGAATATCGATTTTTCTCCCTTTAATGGACCTGTAGAGTGCTCCAATAAAATTTTTTTACGTTTCTAATAGTATTCAATAACTTTGAGCACATCTGTGATGAAATGGAGCGCTTATCGAAATTTTTTCCAAAACTCATTTTTGAGCCGGCGGACAAAAGTGCGCCCCATTTTTTTTCCCCTCTCAGAATTTTCTGGTTTTTGGTGGTTTCGTAGACATATGTAGATGCTTTGAAAAAAACATGGTCACTTTCCCCCCAAATCGGTATCCCCAGGATGGCACCATCTTGGTACCCACCCGTTGGCCAGAGGGCATTTTCACTTGCCAGAGGGTATTTCAGTGTTACGAAATGTTGTCCGATCTTTTATCTCTCTAATGCAACTTAGATCGAGTTAATATCTTTATTTTGAGCCGAGTTATGGTAATTTGCGTGACGAGTATTTTGCGAAAACCTGTTGTATACTTTATCTCTGATCTTTCGTATTGCGAAATTTAGACCCGATATCAAAAATCGTGAAGCGCAGTTTGAAAGAGCATCGTTTGAAGTACCTTGGGTTAACTTTGGGGGGTGGTAGGAGAAACTTTTGGCGGATCGCACAGGGGGTCCTGAAATGGGTGATTCTCTCGCGATTCGTCTCTTATAGACGGCTAAAAATTTGCAATCATGCACACTCCAAATTGGGGTGGAGAAATTATAGTCGGCGTCCCTTCATCTATCCCTCAATTATCGAGATAATAATAGTGATAGAGATAACGTGTAACGTGGCTGAATAGTGGATCGTCTATTATGGATTAGAATTCATGGCAAGCATGGCAAAATCTCTTTCCCGACTTTGGACTGCCTAATTCGGAAGGCCTGACAGAGGCACTGCCTCTAGCCAGAGAAAAACGAGAGAGCGCGACCAAATGAGAATGGAAGTCATGATCCGTCATGCGGGAATGAATGTGATGGATCGAATTAGGGAAGGGAAGGAGGGCTGAGAGGCAACAAATCAGGGCAGGAATCGTGAATTCGAGGAATGACATGTAGGGAAAGAGCATGGAAGGGGTTTGCGACAACTTTTGGATTCGAAAATACTAATACAAACTCGATTTACAGACAAAAGACGGGGAAGATGGGCTGAGAGGCAACAAATCAGAAGTTGGATTCGGTTATTCGGGGAATGACATGTAGGGCAGAGGGATAGCTAATATGTGGGGGATCTCGTGATTATTTTGATTATTTTTTTCAATTCAAATATGGAACCCAGTATTCGACAGAGCGAGTGCCACCTAATTATGTAGTGTGAAACCCATTACAAATGTGCAGCGAAATCGAGAAAATCATTTTCTGGTCCACATTACACACAGAGAGAAGGAACTAGCACTAAATGTTGCTGGCATTTTCGAAATTTCGCGAGCGAGCGAGAGATCATTTCTGCTATACTAGTTGTTTTGGCTGTTTTGCGTGATGAAATGGGACGCAACAAGAAGGAAGAGTCTGTTTTCTCGCTTCATGTGCACTCTCGCCTCTCTGACCGGCTCATGGGCAAGTGAGAGAGTCCAACGATTCTCCAGTCTCCCCACTTCACAATCTCTAGTTGATTCGGGATTGGGGACCTCTCTGACCGACGAGAGAGCGTGCGAAATGAGAGAGACGATTGTTTCCAATGATCCATGGCGATATAATGGTAGATTTGGTGAGAAATGGAGAGAGTAAGGATAATACTCCAGGAAGAAGAATGATCTTCTCGATTTTCGCTGTTTCTCTCCAAAACACGAGGTATCCTATAGGGAAGAGGAAGTGCGTTGTCAAAACAACAGGTAGCTTACGCGTTGTCTCTCCATTCCGCACGCTCTCTCGTCACTCTAACCGCCGAGAGAGCTCGAGAAATGGAGAGACAGGGAGATTATTTTGAGATATTATGTGCAGTGTTTGGCCTGATCCTAGCAAAACAGAAGCATACGTGAAGCAACCGATAATACACGAGGAAAGCAAAAACAAGAGAATTTGATGCGATGTGTTTCAAAATTATTTGAAATTCCAATGCGTTCGAGGTTAAACGATAGTATCTTGATTACTATTGGAAAATAATAACAATCTTTGCGAAAACGGTGCAATGCTGACTGTTGCATAGCGCATGCATTGAAAATCGACAGGCAGGGGCTGCAGTGATAGGGAGAACAATTCGAATCATCGTCTCTTCATTCTGCATGCTCTATCGCCTGTTCAATAAGTGAGAGAACGTACGGAATGAAGAGACGGAGAACCGAAAGAGTCAAAGATAATGACAAAAAAGAGTGAATGAGTAACTAACAAGAGGAGCAAGAACCGAAAAAGGCGCTCCTCGCGCTACAATAGAAAAACAGCGCCTTTTGCGGGAGAGTCGGATGAGTCCCCTTCTCTTTTTCACCCTCTCATTTTCCTCTGCTCTCTCACTTTCTCTGACCGCCGAGAGAGCATGGCAAATGGAGAGAGTGCCGGAGAAGGACTCTCTCACTCCGCAGCGCTCTCTCGTGGGTCAGAGCGGCGAGAGACCGTGCGAAAGTGAGAGAGTCAGAGGGAGAGAGAAGGCTGTTTTCCGACATTGTAGAGGATATCGTTGCAAAAGGGAAGAGAAGGGGGACAGAGAGGGGCTCAAAAATGAGAACGCGCTGTGTAGGAGCCTTGTTAGTGGCCTCTCAAGCTTCTTTAGCTTCGCAAGAATTACTCTCTTCATTACATACATACACTCTCTCGCCCGTCAGAAAGACGAGAAACTCGAAAGAAATGGAGACAATAATCAGCTGTGGGGTCCTACAACGGTATGCAGTTTTTTAAGCAACCGACATTCCTAAATGGTTTGCAAAAGATCTGGAGTTCGAAACTGAAACTGGATGATGTGGATTGAGAACAATCGACTAAATGTTCCTCCTCCTCTTGTCAGTCTAGGCGGTACTCTTGTATGCACTGAAAAAAGGGAAATAAGTCTACGACTTCACGAGTCTAATGTAGGTAGACTTTAAAAGTCTTAGTTTTAGACTTCTAATTCTCTTGCTAAATTAGACATTGAAAGTCTAATTCCTTCTTCAAAAGAGAGATCATAAGGCCAAAATCGAGGATAAAATCCAACCATCTCATAGCTAAGTGGTTAGCGCGCTCATCACATAGCTGAAGGTTGTGGGTTCGATTCCCCCTCCTCCCCTTCACCTTTTGCCTCTAACGCACTC
Organism: Pristionchus maxplancki; assembly: GCA_900490775.1. Classification (NCBI taxonomy): domain Eukaryota; kingdom Metazoa; phylum Nematoda; class Chromadorea; order Rhabditida; family Neodiplogasteridae; genus Pristionchus; species Pristionchus maxplancki. Next base: position 175,424 of record LS581161.1, read on the forward strand.
TACAACCCATAGTTAGACTTATAAGTCTAATATCATTATAATTAGACTTTGAAATGGATAAGGCGTGGAGACGACTTGTAAAGTCTACAGATAAGTCTAAAATCGTAGACTTATTTCCCTGTGAGCAATGGACAGGAGAGTCATTGCCGAATGCAGTGAAAAGACACAACAATCATCACTATGAAAGTTGTTTATCCCTGAAATGATGCTGTAAGATTTTGGAAATCCGTTTGCTCTATACCCATGGATTTACAGACAACTGTATTGCTTAGCTGCCTGTTTGAAATCTTTTCAACATCTCTTGTGGTCACATGCTGTAGCGGATCAAAGAGGATCTCCGACCTTTCCATCAGTCGATGACTTCTTGATCTCTTCATTCCACCTGCTCTCTGAGCGGTCAAAGAAATTGAGAGAGCACAGGGATTGAAGAGATCTAGACACTCAAGAAAAACAGTGTGAAGTAAGAGGGACTGAAGATGCAATCAAAAAGCTCTCCTCAATTCCTACTCTCTCTTGCTTCTCTAACCAACGATTGTCCTCGTCTCTCCGTTCCGCATGATCTCTCGCCAGTCAGAGAGGCGAGAGAGTGTGCAAAATGGAGAGAGTCGTTCTATCTTCATCACTTGTGGAGGCGGCAGATTCCAGAGACAGATAACAGGGATGATAGCGGATATTGGGGAACCGAGCTATCACTTCTCTCTTCTCTTCTCGGTCGACAGTGTCTAGTATGATTGCGTGACCTACCTTTTTTTTTTGATTCCTATTATTCCTTCATCCTTTCAAGTTAAAACTTTTTCATGGCTTGGCTGCCTATTTTTCCTCTACTTATCCCACTTTCTAACATGACGTCCTATCATATTTACAATCATCAATCCCAGGATGTTCATCCTCCTCCTTCTCTTCTGTGCATCAGCAGCAGCTTCACCGACCATTCCGAAGATAGATGGGAGAGATGCGAGGTTTGATCCTAAATAGTTTGATTTGTTTTCAGAATCCGAGGGCGGCGAACCACTGCCGTATAGAGATCAAATGTGCTATTGAGCAAGTGCTGAAACATACAAAAAACCCCACATTTGTTCCATACCCATCTTCTAAAAACTAGGGATGGCTAGGCATGAAACGACTCTCATCATTCTGCACGCTCTCTCGTCTCTCTGACTAGTGAGAGATCATACGAAATGAAGAGGCAATTTCTAGCGAAGCCATCCTTATCCATACCCATCTTCTAAAACAGCGTCCTTCAGTGACATAGACTACTGTAACGATGCAGATTTGAACCTTCTAATAGCAATGATTATATTGCGCCTTGGCATTGGACCGCACGCAGACCTAACAGTGGCTCCCTACAGGACGCAAGGGCTTAGATTAACGGGATCGCATGCACCTTCACCTTTATAACATTCCAGTGGCTTCTTCAACTACTTGAAGCAGGAAATCGAGGGCAGAAGACTGTTCGTCAACATTGTGGACACCGTGTCGTGAGTTTATATCGTATTTACCATGTGAAATTAGCAATGCCCTCGTGAGTTGACCCTGTTGTGGGTTAGAATTCGTTGTGGATACAGTGTCGTGAGTTTCGATCAATATTTTATTTTCACGAGAGACGCCTCACCACGATCATCTGTTACAGCCGTTGTGCCATTGTGAAGTATCCGTGAAACATACCTTTTCGCAATCTCATTCTTCTTTTTCTTCTTGTTGATCTGAGATTGAATCTGAGATAAATATGCGTATTTCACAATTCTATTTCACCGCGCTGATCTGACAGTGATCTGGGAGGGATTAGAGATCAAAGATCACTCGACTGTAATGATTTTGTTTTATTCCAGCTCCTTCACCGCGCCCGCATCCTCGCTGGACCAGCGCTTCCGTCCCACTGAACTGTACGTTTCTATTAGATTTATTACATCAGAATAACCATACAGACAGACAGACAGACAGACAGACGGACACACACACCGAGGCCATTCTGCGTTATTAAAAATCGATTATTATTAATCGATTATTAATAATTAATATTTCCAGGTCGGACTCCCAGGACAAGGACATCCTCCCTACCGCCGTCTCCATCGGAGTAAGGCCTTCGGAGCGACAGCCCGATCACTACGGATTCGTTGCAAGGAAGATCGCGCAACTGTTGAAATGCTTTGATGGTTAGTTGTACACTAAAGACAGAGACGTAGGACTCGTAATACAAAGGGCAGGGTGGTAAAAGTTGGGAAAGATACTTGAGCGTTCTGGTTATGTTTCACCCTCTTCTCAACTGCACATGCGATCTCAATGGGGCAGTGGATCGTTGTCGCCGTCAAGACCCAAAACCAAAAGCAAAACAACAAATCAATAACAAAAACAAAAATAACAACATCAAAAACAATAACAACATAAGTAATTAATTAATTACAGCCACCTCCTCCGAGTTCGATGATGACGAGTCAGAGCCCGAGTACATCCTCATGATGTGCGTTTTCAATTTATTTTTGTTTTTGAACACTGGAAAACTCTCTCGTTTCGCCATGCTCTCTCGCTTCTCTCATCGACTAGAGAGCATTTAGAAATGAGAGAGTCAGACTAGATCTTTGTCTGATCGGACTCAAATTTAACTGAGAGATAGAACTATTTCATTCCAGCGACAACAACAACACCCTGAGGATCACGCATGACGAGGATCACAGCGGGGATGGAGACTCGTTGCTCAGAAGAGTGGCTGTAGAAGCGGGAATGACGAAGGAGGAGGTACGGTAGAAGGGTTACTGTAGTCAGGGGTACGGTAGATTAAGTTCAGTGGGTCAGCAGCACAGTTCGGTGGGTCACAATCACAATTGCAGGCCGCCAAGATGGAGCTCACGCAGTGCTGGTACTTGCGCACGCCCGAAGTGGTTCGTTTATTTTTTTATTTTATAAATTATAAATTATAAATTTTTTATTGGTAATGGAATCAGCCGTCTCAACGCTCTTAGAGATCCAGTAGAGATATGAGGACTTGCTGAAGCATATTTGATTAAATGCTTAAGATTGGGGTTGAGGAATTTCGAAAACATAACAGCAACAACAACAACAACAACAACAAAAACAACAACAACAACAACAACAACAACAAACTTATTTCCAGATGCAAATCGACGTCGCTGTGGGCGTCGAGCCGAGCATTCGAAGTGGATGGATCGTCGAGGTTCGTGGGATTCTGAAAACTATTATTTATTAATTAATTTATCATGAATCCGGGATGAGTCCAGACTAATTATCTATCATATCATTATCTATCACTCTGATCTAAGAGAAGAGAAAGAATTAAAGATCTGAGGGAGATGAAAGATTGGGAAAGCTTCCCTGATCAACTATTACAATCGTATTTGAGCAAATTCGGACAGGACAGAGTATTGAAAATATGTTAATAATTTCCATTGCAGCGCTACCCACTGGGCAAGTTCCACAAGCTGGAGGAGCACATCTATCGGGTGAGCTTATCCTTTCTCGAATTCAGTAATCGATTAACTCTAACCAACCGTAACCCTAAAAAATTCACCCAAAGCTACAGTGCTCCATGTTGTCGTACCCTTCACCATTACAGTACCCCATCTACCTCACAAATTACTCCTACATTGACGCTACAAGTGGAGCAATCGTCGATGTGCAGGAGTCGAGAGACGAGGATGGGGTGCGGTGTTTGATCTTTGGACTTTGATCTTTGACCTTGAAATAATGATTCAACTTTGACTATGTGATACGTTTCAACCTATTACCAAAGCTTCAATCGAGTTCCAATAATGATGAACGATACGCTGACACTGGAAAAAATAAGTTAATGAGAATCAACCTGACCTCTGATCTATGATCTTTGATTTTTGATCTTTGATCTTTATTCTTTGATCTCTAATCCCCTTCAGAAGCGCGTGTGGACGCCTACAGGATGGCCGGCGTTTGCGCGAGTGGGCATGGAGACGATCACAGTTACGGATGTGAGTCTGATTGAGATTTTAAAAGCTCTCATATACTACGTTTTTCACAAAACATGACAAATAAATGGTCCACGGGTATGGGGAAATTGACGAGTGTCGGAAAAGGCGTTCTACCACACCACATCCTTTTAAACACGTTTAAATAGGATTTAAGTGTTCTAAAATAGTTTCTATTACCTTTTCGCATTGTAATTAACTCAGCTACAGTTGAAATGATTAGATATATCTGTTGCAATGCATAGAAATCGAATCAAAACGTTTTTAGTCTGCGGAATTCCGTTATGTCCGGACTATTTTAAAAACGTAGTAGATCCGCTTTTTGAGCTGGTGGATCACGGATGGGCTCTGAATGAGTCTGGTCTGCATAGGGCGGAGATCAGAGATCAAAGATCAAAGAACAAAACCCATTCTCAGCCCGCCGACTACACGTTCTTCCGCGAGACGGAGACTGGCGTGCTGATCACGACGCTGAGTCAGGTTTGTTCTTTCTTCATCTTTGATCTTCCATTGTCACCACTGATTCAGAAGATTCCAGTGGCACTAGTGATAGGAAGTAAAGAGACATTTGTGATCTCACATATTTTGAATATGAAAAACTCAGTCCATGCGCGTCTCCTACAACCAAGAAGCGGAGTCAATCGAGGAGAAGATGAATCTGGATGGCCACTTCTACCATGTGAGCTGCGATAGGAAGGAGGTTAGTGAGGACCAATTCTTCTATGTTGAATATATCCAAGGAGCAGCTGTGACCGAAGACAAATTGAGGTCCTGGTTACTCTTGAATTGCAATGGGGAACCGTTGAATATGAAAAACAATGTATACATTTGAAGACAGATCGACGTTGAATCAGAAAAAGTTGATTCCTTTGCAGGGAACCACCACTCGAAACATCCTCACCAAAACGGACTCCACTGTGCAGAATGTCACCACCAATGATGGGGTCGATATCGAGCTGCAGGGAGCTGGTGAGAATCATTTTTGATCATTTTTGACTAAACATATTTGTAAAATGAGTGATGAATTGCGTTTCACAGCTGATTCATAAATTTATAGGAGAGGTATGCTTCTGATGTATCGATAGGGTCTTCCTGAAAACAAATTGAACTTTGTTGACAATTCGCTCATCTGCTCGTCGTACTTTTCAGATCGAATCGAGCGGTTTCACTGCAGTGCGAAGAGATCGACGCCTTCAGGCAAGTACTCAGGCTGTCCTTTTACCTTTTTTGGCACTTTTGACTAGAAAAGTTTGTAAGATTGAAAGACGAGTAGCGATCTTTAATCTTTAATCTTTAATCTTTCAGGCACGCCGGAGCTGTCACAATTGGACTTCATCGAGCAGTCGGGCAGGTTTGCACCTTAAATTATACTGCAATGTGTAATAACTAGAGAATGATAGAACAACTTTGGGATATGTTTCAACCGATCGGTGTCTATCTAGTCAGATTTGTATAACAATTTCCTTTTCGCCATCGTTTTGAAAATAAAATACTAAAAGCATTTTGCATTTCTCACTAGAGCTCGAAATAAGAGTCGCCGTCTCTTCATTTCACATACTCTCTCGCCTGATCCACTGATGAGCGTGTGAAATGATGAGACGCTGACTCGTATTTCGTCATTTCATTCCAGCCGCTCCATCCCCTGGTCGGATAGGGAGATCACCGTCAGAAGGATCAACGTGCACAAGGAGGAAACGACTACTGCGATGCTCCCCGATGGGATTGAAGAGTTTGAGAAAGAGGAGAAGGAGGAGGAGGAGGAGGAGGAGGAGGAGGAGGAGAAGGAGGAGGAGTTAGTACTATACAGGAAGGATATGTATGTACTGTTCAGTAATTATTGCGCGCTAAATGGAATTGGGGTAGAGAGAAAACATTCCATGCTACTGAGTATCATGAAACGAGGGATAGTAGCAGTGGCTGATAATAAAACAATTGGGAGGATAGATGAATGCCTTTTGATCGCCATCTTTTGCACAATCTGACATGCGCTTCTCCTTTTATGCACGCTCAAGCAATAATTTTATACGATTTGCAAGGAGAGAAACAAATAAGATAGAAATCTTACAGCTGCTCTTCGCTCTCATGTGATTTTGTTGTACACGTGTCATTTTTCAGCAAATTATTTGTAACTATTTTTACGTTTATAAAAGATATTAAAAGTATTTCAGTGTTCAAGACGAGTCAATGGACCAGGCTCTGCTGAACGAGTTGATGGAGTGGAAGGAGAAGTAAGTTTGCATCTCTTTATCTACTAATTCATCGTCCAAAAACGGTATCAGAATTCTTTTAAGTCACGATAAATTCGAAATTGCAGGAGAAAAGCCGAGGAGGATCTGCTTATCATCGGCACTGCCCTGCACAGGCCGCAGCAGCCGGCTGCAAAAGTACTCGAAGTTCAGAATGATGAGGACGAGGTCCGATGCTTCCATTTTTAAATATTTTTTAAAGATTAAAATCATTGTTTTATGCATTACAGCCTTTTTGACAGGAATTCATCTGGCAACTCGCTCTGATGATCCTTGCTGTCTCCATGCTCGGCCTTGGCTGTGCAATCTGTGCTGGAGCCTGCATCAGGAGGCGTGTTCGAGTGAGTTTCTTTGTATTTTCCGTTTTTAAGCAGCAGAACAACACATCAGTGCTCTGCAAAAATCGCGAAGGAAGTTATGCTAATTATGAAACGCATTCCAAAATTTCCTAGTAATAAGAATAATTCAGAGATCCCGCGACCCGCTCATCCGCGCGTGGGTCGACGAGAAGAAAGCAGAAGAGAGGAGAAGGAAGAAGGGGTGTGTGGCTTACCTAGAAATCGAGAAAGTTTGGAAAACTGTTTAAAAATGTGTTTCACTTTTACACAAATGTCCGGATCAATTCGAGGAAGTCAGTAGGCGACGAGACAGCGGTCTAATAAAATAAACAAAACTGTTGTATTCACCGAAGCGGGTTGTTGAAGTACGATTTCTGAATTTATTCTGTTTGCAGTTCCACTGAACTCAAGGAGCAATCGCGCAAGAAGCTGGAAGCAATCAATAAGAAGCACGAGGAACCTGAGGTACGGTAGTAGTGGGAGTACGGTAGCATACAGTTACGGAACGATGGAAATGGAATATCAGAGTTTAAAATGTAGTCAAATTGATCTTGCAAACTTGTGCGTGAGTAGATGTGTTTCACTAGAAATTCAAACCTCTTGTCGAACGTCAAAATCATTACACCTGCACCCAGATTGTTTTAGGAAACAAAAAAAATAAATGGAACACGAGGAAGAATTGCAAATGCTTGTAAAAGGACATATTCAATTTCGCATGAGACCCACCCTGATTTCGATTCTAATACTTCTAAAATTCATTTTAATTATTCGCAGGACCGCAAGCTCTCTTCCTCAACTGCTCCCACGCGCACGAATAGTGGAAGGAAGATCACGTTCGCCCCGAAGCCAGCTGGGATGAAGACTGATGAACGTGGGTCTAATTTTGGTTATATTTCTTTGCACTTAACTTTCGCTTGCTAATAATTGGAGCCGAAGCCGGCAGTGACGGCTCTGTTGGGCGTAAGTTATTGTAATTCTATGCAAAAGCAACAGTTCAAAGATGCTCAATAAATGAGCAACGCTAGGCTTCGAGAACAAAGCTACAAATCAAACGATGATTTGCGTGGGAACTAGTGGGAAAGCTACATCATTTTCTAAAACGCTCGTCTCTCCAATTCTCTAATCTTCCCCCATTCCAGTCGTCAAGATGATCAACGAGGAGGAGATCGGGTCGAAGATTGACGCCATGGTCGAGGCGGGCCCCGATGGAGAAGAGGAGGAGGTCGTGCAGCAAGTGCAGCCGGAGGACGGTGCTGCAACTGCTGCAGGAACACCGATCGCTCCAGCCCCTGTCGCTGCGAGACGCGAGGGAGTGGAGGAGGAAGCGGCTCCTCTTGCTGCAGTTGCTGCAGCCCCGATTCCTGCAGCCAGAGGTCTTATTCTACTCTTATTCTATTCTCTATTCTATTATGACTAGTTTGTTTGTTAGTTTCGACGGTACATTCGCTTCTCATCAAGCTTTGATGATAAGAATTTCTATTGTTGCAGGATCAGGAGCTCCTCTTGCCTGCGCCGAAGTCGTCGACGAGACTCAAGAGGGTCAGAAGAGAGCTGCAGAGTGATGCCGTCATCTTCGAGATTTAACTTCATCGATTCGTCAAAGATGACGAACTTCGCTTATTTCTGGTAATTCTTCTTGTTTGTAATTCTGAGCTGTTGAACCTGATCCAGAAGTGAAAGAAGCTCTAAGTTCTCTCCGAGATTACTCTTTTCATCATTCCCTTTAACATTGTTCACGTGTCGATTGAGCATTCGTCTGGCTTCTCATATTTCTGGCCTTTGTTTTATCCTTAATCCTGGCCAGAAATTGAAAGGAGTCGTCGCCGAGATTACTCTTTTCCTCATTATCCGCATATCGATAAAGCAACGCATTTGTTCAATGATAGGCGTTTTCGAATTGTGGTTTGGTTTCACACTGCTTTATTCCAGAAACAGTTCACGAATTGGACAATTGAAAAATGGATACGAATGGATGGTAGGCGTTCAAGAATTCAAGTTACATCTCGAACTCCTCAAACTTTCTCCACGCGTGCTTCACTCGCAGCTCACGGGAGAGATCATCATGTTGAGTAACTGCAAAATTGTTTGAATTTTGATCAACAATAACAACAAGGCAATAACAACAACAACAACAACAACCTTTGACATAATACCCATCCTTCTTGTACGATATCTGTTCGGAAGGCTGATCGCATGTCGCAGTGAACCAGATCTTCTTTCCCTCATCGTCTTCGGAACGCGGATAACCATTCTTGTCGAGCAATAATTGCTGAAAACAGGTTGTTGTGGTCAAAACAACAACAAAAACAACAACAAAACAACGACAATAACAAACCGCTCTGAGGATGTCTATGCCGGCAGCGGGGAGGTATCTCGGATAAGCATCATTTACTATGCATAATTTATCCAATTTTCGCGAGAACATTCTTAAGATTATCGGGGGCCAGTTCAGATTGATTTTTCCGAAGAAAAAGTTGGCATCGCTACCGATTGTCTCGTACTGGCGCTGTTCGAGTCTTAGCGATCGAACAGTGTCAGAGATTCGAAGCAGAAGACTCACTGAAAGGACGAATCGTTCCTGTTTGGTTTAGAGACTTGGCAAGAAACGACTCTCTTCATTCTGCATGCTCTCTCGCCGCTAAGACGGGTTAGAAAGCAATGACGACTAGTTATGATTAGTTTTTGCATTTCCTGTCGACCAGTACTCGCTGAAGTAAAGGCAATTTTGTGAAAGACTAACCTGCATCTCGAGCAACATTGCGCGTAACGCACAGGGATAGCTGCTCAACGCTATGACGATCGATAATGTGCAGAAGACTGGCGCTAAACATGCTATTTGATTTTCTAAATGTTTCGAGAAACTCACGAATTCTCATCAGAGATCGTCTGCATGACGCAACGTATTTTCTCTAGCTTGAAAGGCTCGAAGAGCTTGGAGAGTATCTCGAATAGTTTATGGCTTGTGCCTGTGATGGAGACCTGAAGTGATTGTTTTTGTTTTTGTTGTTGTTGTTTTTTTGTGATTTAAAAACACCTTTCCGATTCTCCTCCCGATACACTTTCGCAGATACCTCATCAGATACTCATCGTCAAACTCGGATGTGAATTCGAGTTCGTAGACCTGTTATTGTCTTCGTAATTATTAAAAACAAAAACAATAAGAAAAACAAAAACAAACCACCAACTCCACGCCGTCCTTGCAACACTCGTCTCGCTTGAGTCGTTCGTAGAAATATGATGGCCAACGAAAGCAAAAATGCTTGAGACGCAGCTCGAAAAGTGGGGAATTTCGAGCGAGAACGTTCATTTCAATGTCCATTTTCTGGATCTGAAAACACGTTTTTAAAGGTTTTTTGCCGCTATTTAACATACCCAGTCGTCCTCTTCCCCTCGCTCGACCAGGCTCAGATCTTCGACGAATGTCATTGCGATATCTTGCTGTGAGACGACCTCGATCACGCGATTTTGGAGCAGTTTTGAGGCCTAAAAATCCAAGGTATTATCATTAATTACCTGCTAATTAACATAATTAGCCGCTAATTATGTATAAGAACGTACCAATCTCAGCTTCATTGCAGCTTCCGCAGCGTATTCGATGACTCTCCACACGAGTTCCTGAGGCAGTCGCTCCAAGGGTGAAAGACTGGCCATTGGATCAGAGGCTGAGACTAAGTCGAAAGTGAGCTAGACTATCTCAAGAACGATATTCTTGCATAGTGCTTGCTTGGTCTATCGATATTTTAAAACAACAAGCATTGCCAGTGGTTGCATAGGAGATCAATAGGGTTCGTGGTACGCAAACATGAAATGTAGCACCAATCGCCTAAATTATTATTAAGAACGGTGTCGAGTGGTAACCCATAAAATAGTAAACACGCGACTTTGAATCCCTTTGGCAGTTCCCTCTTTTTTATCCCCACGTAAGAATCTACCTGTATCAGATCCTCAATTTAAGCATAGAGCTTTTCGACATGCTTGCAACAACTGAATCCATTCATTTGTTTTAGTTGCATCAATACATTACGTCAAACATGAAATGAAACACACATGATCTAGATGACGGAAAGTTTTTTACATGTCGAACTCTTCGTTCATTCTCGACCCATGCTTCAAATGAAATACGCGGTGTTTTGTCCGCATATTCGGCAAATTTACTCCATCAACTGAAATTATCAATATTTTTAGGGGGGGGGGCATCAATTTGGATTACCTTTCGCCCAGTAGTCGCTGCTAATAGGAATCATCGATCCCACACTTGGACTGCAGGTTGCTGACAACCAAACCTTCTTGTCGAGCGTGTTCAACCCCTGAAATGATGCACCTTTCCGTTTAGCAAGTTCCGTTTACCCATGAGCTTACCGCACAGATCGCCGTAATCTGCCGTGGGGGCATATACATTGGATAGTGGTGATTGTCAATCCATAATTTGTTCAGCTTTTTCGAAAACATGCTGGTAATAGTTGAGCCCCAATCAATGTCGTAGGCGCCGAGCAGAAAGTTTATGTCACTTGGGAGATCGTGCTTGCCCCATTGCTCAATATAGAGCGAGTCAACGAAGGACGATAATTTCAGAAGAAATTCACCTGAAAAATGATTTTTGAATGGTTCAGATGGGATTGAAAAAAGTGAACAGGGCGATTTCAACCTGGTTTTGTGATGGAAGCTGTGCCAACATGTAGTGATAATTGCTTCACTCCACACTTGTCGACTGCTAGCAGATGTGGATTCCTGGAATATACACTCCATTAAAGTCCCCAGACTGGAAAAACGTACACTGCATCTTCAGAGAAACGGGTCATGGTCAATTCCAGTTTCTCAAATTTGAACTGGTCCAGTAAATTGACGGAAACCATGAAGACTTCCACGCTATCGCAGTGAATTGCCGGCATTAAAATAAATTTGCCTCCCGCTTGTCTCAAAAACTCGATAAAATTGTCGTTTCCATACAGAGTGTGGGATGTGTAGTTGTAGACCTGAACCAAGGTGGTATACCGTACTTAGTCAACGAAATATCTGACCATCGTTTTCTCTTCATGGTTTGCAATGCGTCTAATTTTCATTAGAAAGTGAAATTGATTGCCGGCTTTCAGGCGAAGTTCAAAAATGCTCGATTTTTGTATTGGAACTTTCACCGTGATTTGCAAATCTGTTACGGAACTCTGCAATTCTGTTGATTACAAAAAAAATTCAGACACCCTACCTTAGGCGATCTGTAAATTTTAGATTCGGCAATTGTAAGATTCTTGATAATGCGATATGTCGTTGGGTGATAGATGAACTCATCCACTCGATTTTGGAGCGTTTGGGAGGTCTAGAAATTAACATTCTCGACTTTTGGAGATTGAAAAAAAATGGTCGGAGCTGGCTGAAATATTAAAAAAGAACACTGACCAATCTCAGATCGCCAACTTTCTCCTGGGCGTATTCCATAATCATGAACATGAGTTCACTGGGTAGCATCTCGATAGTGGAAAAGGACATTGCTGCTCTTGAAGTACGATGGCAAGAGAATGTCGTTGAAGAATGAAAAGTTATTGATTTTCTTAAGAAAAATGCGTAAAAACGACGCTAAATCGGCTCTTTGCCGCCATATTTAAGTGACCTTTGTGGGGAGGCTGAATTGGAGAGTTACTGTTAAGAATGGAGCACGCTTCGTCAGCGAAGATCAAAATAGGAGTAATCGAACTCAAACTACGAGATCGGAACGAGCAGTAGATTGATGTGTGTTAACAACATTCATCTCTTTATCGTTTCAAAAAGTGCAGAACTGGCGACTGATCAATCAAAGCAAATCGTCTTGTAAGTGTGGTTAGAATCATCGAATGGTTCGTGCTAGGGATGACAATTCGGAACACGGCCTCAAGTCGGCAAAGATAGCGATTTGCATGCGAAGCCGGCTTGGCGAATCTCTCCATCAAAGGGAGAGAGGGTGAGAGGCATATATGCCGGCTTAGATCAATTTGCATGTCGCGCCAAGCCGGCTTCAATCAATTAGCGAGTCTTCCAAGACAACTCGCCGAGTTCCGAGGCCGATTTGCCATCACTAGTTCGTGCTCCCTCAATCGATGTATCACACAAACAGTTCTCTCATTGCAACGGGTTGAAAACCAAATCTTCTTGCCAGAGTTAATTAGTTGAGACAATTCCTTTTTGAAAATTTTGACATTCCGCAGAGAAGCATGTCCATTGTAGACTCCACTGTAGAGACTGAGCTTGTCAAGCTTGCCGGCAAACATGCGCAACACTGTCGGCACCCAGTCTATGCCGACCACGCCAAACATGAAGTCGTCGCGTCCGATGCTGTTATTTATATCTTGCTCGATTCGCAGCGAACGAACAAGAGTGGACAATTGAAGAAGGAACGCAACTGCACATGTTTTGTAATTTGCTAATTGCACTGCCTTACCTGGGTTCTCCATACGATTGCTTGTCACACTCAGCTCAAGATGATCGATTCCATTTCCAGTAATAATTCGCAGAAGATGCTCACTTGGAATGAGAATATAACTCAGTTTTCTGTTTTTATTCTGGTTCTGGATCCAGAATCCCAAAATGGCTCACGCTTTCGAATCTGTGAGCTGCTCTACGTCCACTTTTAACTTTCCAATCTGAAATCGGTCAAAAAGTTCGGAAGCAAAGATAGTGGATTCTCCGAATTTCACAACCGCTTTTCCGACATGACGGCCAATGCATCCTCGAAGATAATCAAGTACGTTCGCGGGAGGCGTAATTCGAACTTTCAAGATATATTTCTGTAAATAATATACACAATATGCTGTTGTGATTCGTCACTTTACCACAAATTTATATGAACGATCTCTTCTCCATTCCTTTGTTCTGACAGGGGCAATGCACGATTTGAAGCGTAACGCAAAGATGTTGGCTAAATGCGCCGGAACGGTGATTGAGACCTGAACAAGATATTTTTTCTTTTTCCATATGCAAAAACAAATAATAACAACAAACCAACACACCTTAAGCCTCTTTTCACTCGTAAACCTCTTACGATCATAAACCATACAGGGTCCCGCCGAGAGTTCGGACACTAGGGGCATCACTTCGGGGTGGTTACAGTACTGTGAGATGCGAGCGTGGAGCATTCGCGAGGTCTGGAACGCCGTCATCAGTCATTCAGTTAATCAATCACTATGTTTGATATCAGTAGATGTTGAGATAGAAAAAACTCACCAGTCTGAGATCCAACACGGATTTAGCAGCATATTCGATTAGCTTCCAAGCGAGTTCTTGAGGCAGTAACTCGAGTGGGGAGAGGGTTGTCTCCCATTGAACTGCTACCGCAACCATGCTCACTGTGCAACAGTAAAGGGCGAGAACAATGGAGTATGTGTGTCAATAATATTCGAATTATCGAATTGACGCATCACAGACTCTTCTCACTTATTGTCGCGCAATAGAGAGGAGCATTGCCGCGGGTAATGGTTTAGTTGCACGACTCCAGAGTCTACTGCTTCCTATGACTATGAGTTTAAAAAAGGTAAAGGTTCGGCCACATCAAGCGATTTTACAGTCGCAAGCGACTACGCTAGGTGGTGCTCGTCGGTGGGCCGACTTGCTCGCTGGGAATACGATACCCTTGCTTTCCCAATGCTTCTAGGGCATGTTACCTTCTAAAAGATTAATAATTATTCTGCAGTTCTGTTCTGTTCTGTTCAAGTTTTATATATAATTTTTGAAAACAGAAAAAATGCTCTAATAAACAAAAATTTGATTCAATTTTATAATCATTTATCGTTTCATTCGACTCTTTACGTGCATGCGAAGTGATCACTAGCGATTTCGGGACAGTTCACGCCGACACTATGGTTGCACAGGTGTATCGATATTCCTGGAATGATATTTTGCTGACGTAGAAGAACTCAATTTCCTCCTAAACGATGTTACCTCCTGCAGGCCTATTGCCTGATGTCAGGATAAATATGATATGATATAAATTATAATTAACTCACTGTTTCCAAGCACAACGGTCGAATTAGCAATAGCTCCTCCCTCGAACGACTTGGAATATTTCATAGGCATCCTGTCTTCATACGGGAATCGAGCGAAAACGACTCGTCCGCTGGAGAAAATTCAGAGATACTACAACCATAAACGTGGAAAACTCACTACATACGAGGATTGAAATCAGCACGGTATAAAATCGAGCCAACTCGATCTGGAAACGCGTTGGCTCATGTTTAGAATAACAGCCTTACTTCCGAGATTTTGCGTGGTTTCGTTACGATATTGAGTGTTGACGATGACATCAGCCAGATCCCCGATTCCAGTCACCAAATAGAAAGTAGGAAATTGGAACTGCGTATACTCGCAAGCGGTGTCCGTCACATTGCGCAGCATTTCAAGCATCCTGCGAATTTGGTGAAATCGAATCATCTTGTAATCATCTGACTCTCTCATTTCGAAATGTTCTCTCGTCGATCAGAGAAGTGAGAGATCATGGGAAAGAGAGATAGAGTCAGACCATTGCTCGAATCATTACAAGTCGCTCACTTTGACTCAGAGGTGTTGGCGTATTCAAAATGAAAGGGTATCACCGTCAAATGATCCTTGGGAGTGACGTAGTGGGAAACATCACCTTTATTTATCCTGTATTCCTTAATCTAAGTGCCTTACTTCGATTCAAATAACTCGGATAATCCGCGACTTGTTCATAGGCCGATTGGAACTTGAAATCATTTTTGTGGGTAGAAGGAAAGTTAAACAACCTTTTCTCCCGACCGCTCAAAGTCGACGGTAAAGGCGATGTATGCGTTGTATATATCAAAAGAGAGGGCCGCTTGGCCCAAACTAAGGAGAACCAGGAAGCAGAGGATATTCATCACTGAATGATACGATAGAAAAGCTAGCTTCCTTTATACCGGATTCCAATGGTTTAGCGTAAACTTGGCAATTCTGTGATCGGAATGGGAGTGCGCAGAAGAGAGAGAGTAGTGAGTGTTCCGTAGTTTACAGGTGAGTAAGTGCTCTAATCACTTCCAATGCTCTCTCGGTTGACGAGGAAAGAGAAATTATAGGACCGTGGAGAGAACAGATGTAATGGCAATCGGTATAATATCAACGGTACACTCACTCCTATTTCACCAAAGTCGCAGTAGAAGGCGAAGACCGACGGATCGACTAGGCCAATTCCACTTCAAGTGGCTATTCCACTTCCTGTTTCGTTCCATGCCTGTGCAATTACGGTGTAGTGAGCGTATCGAAGTTTCAAATAACAGGATCATTTTGTTGCAATTCCACTGCTCGAATGCTGCATGCTCATCTTTATCGGCGATATATTGCAGGGCTGCCATCAAAAACGAAATATAAATAAGTGAAATATAAGTGAATAATATAAGAATTACAATGGTGAATGATCGAACCAGCAAGATATTCAGATTTTTGGCATAGTTAGAGGCTATTACTCATCAAAAATCTCGTCCCGTCTGGATGAATTCTTCACGACCAGTGCATAGTATTTATAAGCATCATAGAGGCGGCCAACTGGAAATAAGAATTGTTTTGAATCCTTGAAAACGTTATCTTGCGATGCCAAACCACTCAGTATTTCCAGTAGTACTGTGTTCAAACATTCGAAATAAGCAATATTAATAATCTTTAAAAACTGTTAGTATTGAACATTGTATATACGACCTACGGACCGAAACACCGTCCGCTTATCTATGAAGATGTTACCTCTTTCCTCTCGTAACTTATAGTGCACCTCCTTTTTGTTTTGATTTCTATACCGAGTCTTCACTTTTTATTTACCTCGAACATGGTTTCGGTTTTCCTTGTATTTAAGTTTCTTTCTAGGCTGAACGCACGTAGCAGTGAACCAGATCTTCTTGTCAAGCCTAGTCAAACTCTAAAATTAACAGATATTAGATATTCTGGAAATAAATATTCTGGTGTTACCATTCTCAATGTTTCGACACTATGCATAGGCAGATAGTCCGGGTACCACCAGTTATTAATGAACAGCTTATCGAGCTTTCTTGTGCACATTTCAAGAATGATGGGAGCCCAATCAAAGTCGTCGGATCGGAAGAAATAGTTGCTGCGTTCGTAATTTGTTTGCTCATAGCCTCTATCGTGCTCTATTTTGAGCGACCGAACCACCGACGATAAACGAAGAAGGAATCCGGCTGTTATTTATTGTTTTTTATTTGTTTATTTTTTATTAGCTGAAAATTTATCAAGCTCACCTCGATCGCTGATGGATGTTCTTTGAAATCCGAGGATTAGTTGCTCAATGCGGCTCTCGTTTACAGAATTTAGTATAGGCTCGCTGAAGCATAAACATTAACATTTTTATTAAAATCGGTTAAAATCTTCCAAAACACTCACATTAGATTATCTGAGAGCATTTTCAAGTCCAGTCTCAGAACGTACGATTGAATATTCTTGAGTTGATCAGCAATTAGAGCATAATCGCTGCAGTAAACGCGTATTTCGTCTACTTTTCCACCGGCAATTTGCGAAAGAAACGACATAATGTCTCCGAGATGGTGATCAAAGATTAGGAACCGGTACAAAAAAATCGATGCAATCGATAACATTAACTTGTACAAACCACTTCTCCATAAAGTTTTATCTTCAGTTTGGATCTAATCGGAAGGTCTGTCGGGCTGAACAGGTTGACGCGCAGCTCGAATAGTGTTAACTTGCGCGTTGGAACGAGCATCGAGACGAAATAAGCTCGCTCACGGTTCTAAAAAAAAGTATCATTTATCACGAAGCAGATCACGGAGTAGAGATAAGTTAGGAGTGAGGGAACTACATTGATTAAAGGTAAAGGTAGTTAGGCTGTTCCACGCAAGGGCGGGCTGTGCCACCCCTTCGCCTGTTAGCAACTTAGACTTATCCTGGGACGATCAGTGGCTGTTGCGAGGCTTTTACCGCCCGTGTTGTGTGCATGTGGTAAGGGATTGCTAAGTACAAACCTGATTGTGTTCTGACACTAAACCTCGGATCACCAGCTTATCAACTATTGGGATAGTTCGCTTCTGAGCGGCAAATTCAAGCACTCTTGAATTGAGCATTTGCGATGCCTGAAACATTCTCAATAAATGTAAATACCACATGTACAACTTGCCAAGCTGAGATCGCTAATGGATTCCGGAGCATATTCAATGATCCTCCAAATGAGCTCGCGAGGCAACGACTCGAGGAAGGGAAGCACTAGCTAGTGTAACGGTCGAAGATACCGCCGAAAAATAAATTTTGAGTCTTTAAAAAATCAAATTCTGCTTTACCTTGTGCGTTGTCCGACATCGAGGAGCGCAGGAAGAGAGGGAGGCACCCATCGCAGCCGAGGACCACTTTAAACTGTAATAATTGACCGGTTTCCGCTCTTTCTGAGCATTGGCAGGCGTCCTTTACAGTATGGCGAGCTCATATCCGTCTATTTTCTTGGTTCTTCTCAATGCGCGAGTCGATAAGCACGGCCGCGGGGCAGACTCGCAACATTTTATGACTAGGTGAGAACAATAGTGAGAAAAACGTAAATAAATAGACTACATCATCAAAATCTTTTATTTATCCATGTCGAAGAAATCACAATAGTGGTCATAACGTCGTTCATACGTTTTTATACGTCATTCACAATTAACCAAACACATCAACAATGTCTTTATCAGTTTAATTTCTTTCACAAATATAATCACAACTAGTGTCTTCAAGGCTGCGTCTTCAACGTGACCACACTGCTCGAGGTGCTCTTGATTGCCTCTCGGCAGAGAAGGAAGCTGTAAATGGACTTTTTTTAATTTCAAAAACTTGATTTTAACTTGTCGATATATTAGATATAATTCATGCTGTTACGGTGCTTTTCAACGTCGGAGAGCCAGGAGGGGACTAGGTCGGATGAGACTGTTATATCAGAGACGGTATTGTGAAATAGTTCTCATCCGCAATAGCGCTGGAAAGGAATCGACCTGGCTTTGCAAGAAATGCCTCTCTTCATTCTGCACGCTCCCTCGCCTCTCTTGCCGGCTTTTTTTCTCAATTCAGGGCTAAAGTACAATGAATACATCAATAGGTGCCCTGTTGAAGAGTAACTTTTTTCTCGAAAACGTTCATCTCGGAACTGTTTGAACAAAGGAGTGCTGGAACTTAATTCAATTATCCTTTGTTCAAAAAGTTCCGAGATGAACGTTTCGAGAAAAAAAGTCACATTTCAAAAGGGGCACCCATCAATAACCAACCGTTCCATGCACAGCACCGAGCTCACGCACGCAACCCAATCGATGAGAGCGCTGCTCATTAGAAGAATAGTGTAAGACCTGAAGAAAGCAAAAAACAATAACAATAACAACAATAATAACAAAAACAAAACAAAAACAAAGGGCCATCGTACTTCCAACTTGGTGGCGATCGGCATTTGATAGCAACGAGAAGCGTCGTATTCGCAATTACTCCGACTGTTCCGGAGACGGAATAGAATAGAATGTTGATGAGGTCCAGATTCGAGAATGCCATAGTATAGCAATGACGGAAATTCTTTTGCTTGATAATAATATATCTTTAGGCATCACAGGCTCATTTTTGTACAACTTTCAATTCATTTTTGTCGTAGATATTCACCATATTCCTTGATAATAACGCCTTTTAACGCATGACTGTCATTTTTGTACAACGTTTAATTTATTTTTGTCGTCGATATTCACCAAACATCACTATAAACGGCTATGTCAATTGGACAAGAGGTGTTATTACAGGGGTCTGCGACGTAACATGACCATTAATTCATGTGACGGCTGAACCACATCTCTACTGTATCTCAAAAGTATTTAAATATAGTAATAGATCGCGCAGAACATGACGGGAGAGCTCTTCGTAATCGGACCGTGAACGTAGTTTGTTCGACACCTTCGAGAATCGACATCTTCCACTTTCGGATCATTCCTGTCTCTCTACTCGCGAGGGGAGCGTTCAGACAGTTTTTGCCATCCCTACCCAATACCACGGCACAGCGTGTCAGAGAGGACGATTCCTTTGTCTCTCGCGGCAATCATTCCTCTCCACTCGCACGCCACGAAGCGGTGCGAGAGAGTGAGGGGAAATGAGAGAGTTTTGAGAATAAGCGGACATTTTCGAGCGATGTGCCAAGGAAAATCAAAAATTGAAAATTCTGTCTTTAGAGATTGTCGGCAGAGGTGTTGGCTACGGGACTGCGTTGGCAGAATGTTTCTATCTTCACCCGATCGCTAGAAACATCTCAATTTGTACTTGAAATGGCCCTTTTGCTAAAATTTCGAATGAGTTTCAAAAGAATTCCTTTAAAAATGTACCTTGACGGGTCGAATGATTTAGAAAATCGTATTGTTTAAGAGACCTTCTCCATAAAAATTCACCATTTCGACCCCTCTCCGGACATTCATCCAGGACTTTCGATTCAGCCCTCCATACTATGGTCACAGAGGGGGGTCAGACCCTTGTTTACAAAACTACAGTGATTGGCCTCCCATGTCCCTAACGCGGCGCGCCAGATGCGCGCAAGTGTCGAAAATCGACCAAAAACGT
>LS581161.1:201154-229115 GCA_900490775.1 Pristionchus maxplancki
CTATTGATCTACCGTACTTACAAGGGCTGGCCCCATCCCAAATACCGATCGATAACCCCCATTGATCTACCGTACTACTAGGGCTGGTCCATTCCAAATATCAATCGATAACCCCTATTGATCTACCGTACTTACTAGGGCTGGCCCCCTCCCGAATATCAATCGATAACCCCTATTGATCTACCGTGCTATTAGGACTGGCCCATCCCAAATATCAATCGATAACCCCTATTGATCTACCGTACTTACTAGGGCTGGCCCCCTCCCGAATATCAATCGATAACCCCTATTGATCTACCGTACTATTAGGGCTGGCGCCCCATCCCGAATATAAATCGATAACCCCTATTGATCTACCGTACTTACTAGGGCTGACCCCCTTGCCTATTACCAATCCATTGGCCCTACTGATATACTGTATTACTAGGGCCGGCGCCCCATCCCAAATACCAATGGATAACCCCTATTGATCTACCGTACTTACTAGGGCACACCCTCGTACCTACAACCAATCAATAGACCCCTTTGATCTACCGTACCAATAGGGCTTGTCCTGACCCCCACTATCGATGGACCGTATTTGATCTACCCTCCTTCGAGGGCTGCCCCTTCCCTACTACCAATCGATACCCCACCCCTACCGTACTCCCTACAATCAATCGATACACCACCCCTACCGTACTCCCTACTATCAATCGATACCAATCGATACCCCACCCCTACCGTACTCCCTACTATCAATCGATACCAATCGATACCCCACCCCTACCGTACTCCCTACTATCAATCGATACCCTACCCTACCGTACTCCCTACTACCAATCGATACCCTACCCTACCGTACTCCCTACTACCAATCGATACTCTACCCTACCGTACTCCCTACTATCAATCGATACCAATCAGTACCAATCGATACCGTGCCCCTAGCTCGTTTTACTACAACACACTCCCTTTTCTTCCATTTTCACCTCGACCCAGGCGCATTCTACTGCATCCTATCTGCCTAACACTATTCCTAGCTTGGCACGAGTGCCAATGTACGCTACCTTGTTCTCCTCCTCCGCCTCACTGTAGATGACGTCATCCTCTTCTGTCGTCGACGATCCATCGGCTCGAGGCGCGGTGCATGCAATTAGAAGCATGAACCGACGCTGTCTACCGTAATCACCCGACTACCGTACCCTAACGTACCTTCGGTATAGTACCCTACCGTACTCTCACCGCAGCAGACGTGGCCGTCAGGATGCGCTCTCGGGCTTGTCCACGGGCGATGCAAAGTATATATTGATTATTTTTAAAAACAAATATGTATACAAAAAATAATTAAAATGAGCATTACTCACCGTTAATAGAGTACTAAAGTACCCTACCACTCCACTACAGCGAACAACGGGAAGGAGAGGAAGGCGCACTCGGACTCGATCCTCGGGGCATGCAATGCATAATGATTACATTTCAACGAAAGTTTAACGTATATTTGTAAAAGAAAACAATAATGAAAATATGACTCATCTTTAAGACAGTAATATAATTACCGTACGCCTTCTGCGGCAGACCGAAGGAGGAGGAAGAGCAGTCGGGCTCGACTCGAGAGAGATGAAAAATAGAATAGAGATTACCCCCCCCCCACGGTACGAGAAAACGAATACAAAAAAGTATGTAGTCTGTAGTCGTCGTCGTCCTCGTCCGTCGCCGCGAAACAATATAATATAACTAATAGTTATACTGAATACAGTCCATCTATTTGCACACTAAATAGGAAAACTAGCATAAAAGTATACTAAAATACGTCCAGTTACCTAATTTAACAACATCATAGAAGTTAATACTAAAATACGTCCAAGTATTGTAAGTACAACTATCTTCTATGTCACATTCTAGCTCCAAATTCATCGTTGCAGCAGGCGACGACCCCAGAAGACGAGCAGGCGTCGGCGAAAGACAAAGTTAGAACTAGTATGAAAAAAAACGTGCACCTAATAACGAATCTAAACACGAACAAAAAATTACGTAAACACAGGTCCACCTATTTCACTTTACATTCTATCCTCTCTCAAGTCAATTGAAGCAAAAAGAAAAAAAACAAACAAAAATTAATTAGAAATAGAAACACTAATTCATTCTAGCACTCACACATCTCACTTCACAAAATCCCTTCAAACCCCTCTCCACTCATCCGTATCCATCGACTGTGAGCTGTCGTAGAGGCGAGCAGCGAGCGACGAGAAGAGAAGAGGGAAGCGACGGGCAGACAGGCGTGCAATGTATAGGATTAGAAATGTAAATAAAGAAAAATCGCTTTTGCTTACCTGGTTCCCTCAACGCGACCTGCGGCTGGATGGCGGCCTAGTAGACGAGAAGGCGCGACGACGCTGGAATGGGTTGGTTGAGGGACGAGAAGACTAGAAAACCCGCCAACCCGCCCCGCCCCATCGCAAATCAATCAGTGCGCGTTAAATGCAAGCTGAAAAAGAGATTAGTCTTCTTCGTGAAGGGCTCGTCTCGAGCACGAGCCTGGAAGGGTTGATTAAGAGAGAGAACGGGAGCAGCAAACCTGTGTTACCGACGCTCCGGCCTGCTTCTGGAGCACTTGCCGCGACGACGACTAGACGCGCCCGCTCCCCTAAATAAATAAATAAATAAATTTAAATAATATAATTAACAGAAATAAAATAATTAAGGTGTTAATTAAGGAACAAGCATGCACGTGCACGAAACAAACACAATCACAGATTTGTTCTGCAGAAAACAGAGCATAAATTAACGAAGCAACCAAGAAGGGGGGTGGGCCAGCCCTCGTTCTGGGTTACTTACGGTTATCAAGTTGTAATTAACCGAACAATAAACCTCAAACGCGGGGAAAACTGGTAATAAAAGGAAAATATGCACTTATCTTATCAAATCGGAGAGCGGCAGGACTTCGAGGGCCCACGAAAGGGTCCGAAAGAAGAAAAAGACGAGTCGCGAAATGATGAGCAAGTTGTCGAGATTTCCGGCCGCGTGACTCGGCTGTCCAAAGCCGTCTGGCAGCCATCCTTCACTGCCCGAGGCCACTCGACGACGAGTAGATGGTACCTGCGATTGTTTACATTTAGGGCGTTTGAAACGACGAGTAACGCAAAATAATCGGAATAGAATGACGAGGAGAGGACACGAAAAGCGAGGTGCATGTCAACACAGTCGAGTCAACAAAGTCAAGGGCAACTGCGATGAAAAGAAGGCAGAGCGATGTAGTTTTAGTTTGAAGCACCAAATAGCTAATATTGAAGAACATGCGAGCTAATTAGAGGCGAGGAAATCATTTCAAACATGCAAAACAGCGGAAAATATGGCTAAATACGTGCACTAGAACACGCGTGTGGGTGATTTATCGGCGATTTTCAGTGAAGTAAAGCGCGCGTGTGCATTCACAACCATTAAAAAATATAAAACGAGGGCAGTACACCTTCAAGAAAAAATAAAAATAAATCAAAGCGCTGTCGGGAAAGCAGGTCGATCAGAGAGGGCGGAGGAAGAGGCGAGAGCGATGGGAAGCGGCTCGAGTGAGATTGTGAGAGAGGGGGGAGAGGAGAGAGACAGCGAGCGGGGGTAGATCAAAACCTTACCTGGCGACGCGAGGCGCGTCGATCGATACTGATCCAAACTACGGTAAGTACACAAGACTTCAAACTTGCATCTGTTTTCCGGTTTTCCTTTTGGACTTTCCGGTTTTCGAAATTCTCCAATATTGTATTACTTTATCTGCATATTATCAGGGCTGATTTCAATACAACAAGCAATCGAATAATAGGGCGTAATCGGGTGGCATAACTCTCTTATCTTCTATGTCTCTACGACATTCGGAAACCATATATAAGCGAATAAATGATATACTTCTGATTCCGTGTCTGTATCACATTCCGCGCGCTTGCTCGCAATCGATCGACCGGGCGACTACCGTACACCAGGGCAATCGTTGCGGGACGCAAGGAAGGGGGAATAATGCACTTTGCCAGTGAAAGTCTGATTGTGTGTGTGTGGAAGGGAGTAACTCGGTGGTATTGTGTTTCGGGAGCAGGAGCAAAAGGGGGTAAACATCCAGTACAAAAACGAGTAAAGAACACTGAAAAGGCGGCTTGGAAACTACTAAAAAGTAAGCGGAAAAAACAGGTAAATTTGTTCAAGGCTATCACAGTACGACCTGTTATTGATTGGTTCGGGGGAAAGGGGCGGGGCTAGAGCAGGGAAGGGATACACTGGGGCTACAATAAAACAAAAATAAGATAATACGAACCATCTCCAACTCGCTGTTGTTATACAGAGTAAAGACGAGAGGTCAACTGTACATAAAGTGAGCGAGCGCTACAGTACCCTCTGTGTGCTACTAATAATCAAGGCGGGGCGGCGACGGCGGTACTTACACGTGTCAGGGGGTGAAATGGGGACGGGCGGGGTTACGGTATCGAGGGGCGGAGCTACGAGTTCGGTGGGTCAGATTCATTACTTGCTGAACGCCTCGAACACGGCCCACATCACCTCGCAGCCCTTCTTCTCGGCTTCGGCGTCGAAATCAAGGTCGAGCAGCGATCGCACTCGCTTCATCGCCGCCTGAAATTGGGAAAATGGGAATCATGAATCTGACCCAGCGAACCAGCCCGTGATCGATCTACAGTAAACTCCTGCTTCTCCTCTATAACCACACTAAGCAACTGTTTCCCCATGTGCAATATCGCAGACTGAACTATTGTACAAGTGCAAAGGTAGATAATTAGGAATCTGACCAGCCGAACCGGAGAATACCCCTACCGTACCTCGTAATCGGCATCATTGAGCGGCTGGAAGGCGTTCTCGAGCACGTCCGACGCGTGCGAGAGCAGCAGGAGGGAGAGCATACGCTGGAAAATATTAATTAATTAATTACTTGAGTAGGTAACAAGATGAGTTTTTTGTCGTCTATTTGCCATCAGAACGCAGCCGTATTACGACTCGCCTTCGCCCTAGCAACTAGTAGTACCCCTGAAACATAGGAGAGCCTTGTTAAACTAGTTGGCCGAATGATACATTTGTTGCTAGAGATAGAACGTCAATTAGGTGACCTGAGAAATTTTAGATGTATGTATGGTCGCTGAAGCGCAAGCGTACCTTTCAAATATGTGATACAATTTTGCTTCTCCAAAGCATTCGACTGCCTAAATTCTAATCCACATCGTCGACAAAGTCATTGTTTTCGGACGACTAGGGTGCTATTAGTATCAGCGATGGAAAACATTGGCGAAAAATAAAAAATTTAGATTATATTTTGAATCTGGAGAAACGGAACTACTAGTTTACCCAACTGTTGGCGCTGTACGTACCATGACGGAAACACCAATGTGCGTTTTGCCTATCGCCACAAGGTACTTTCAAATTAATAATCAATATTTATTTAATTAATTAATGCCCCACCTTGTCCATCCTGTGCACGTCGTTCGTCCACTTGCCCAGCACGCTCTCCTGCACGTCCTGCAACGAATTGGGTTGGATTACGGTAGATTACGGAATTGATACGATACTGATAGGTAACGTTACGGAAAGAAGCTAAGAATACAGAATATTGAGTATGGGGATAAATTGCAAGATTGAAAAAGCAGCACAGAATCGATTACCAAGTTACAATCCAAACGACCCATAAGTTGTTTGTGAAACCTCAATAATTCAGCCACGCTACCGCGCCGAACAAAGGAACTCGCTGCTTCTTTTCAATAACTATTAAATTGATTCATTCGCGAAAGTCCGTACTTTATTGCCTATAACTAATCCCTCCAACATAGGAACAGCGCGTGAAACCTCAACCATCCAATTCTCATCAATTGTAGAGACATAGCCAGAAATTGTCGTACCGAAAGTGAATGAGGTATTATGATACAAAATAAACCAATTAAATTAATTATATTAATCACCTTGATCAGCTTCGTCTTCTGGTTGCCGTCGCTCAGCGGGTGCGTCGTGATCTCGAAGATGACAAAGTTCTGGCGGTCGGTCGTCAGCACGCCCTGAGGGGAAGAGGAAATCGATGATTATGGTCATAGATGAAAAAGCCAGGTGGCACATTTTTCGTAAAACCTAGTATGTTTATGAAAAAACGTCGGTACGTTTACGGAATTCAGGTAGTTTTTTCTTTTCCTACTCTGCCCTGAGGGGAAGGGGAAATCGATGATTATGGTTAAGGCAGACCCTTTTTTCTCACAATCAATAAGGAAAACTAAATGTAAGAAGGCAAGTGGTAAACACGCCCTGAGGAGAGGAAATCAATAACTGCACAGATTAAAGATCACTGTAACAACAAAGGGAATAAATAAGAGCCACTCCGGGTCTTTTTCTTGTTTTTGCTATAAACGATTATCGTTTCATGATTACTCGCTAATCACTCCAAGGCATCTAGTGCTATTGGTAAAACCTGTGTCTTGTTACATTATGCCAAATCTTTTTTTTTTAAATCGACACTACCGTACCTTCTCGACGAGGTTCTTGGCGAGACGCTCGCGCACGTTGCGCAGCTGGTAGCGCAGCTTCAGCGGGTTCCACGTCTGCAGATTATTGATTGATTACGGTAATACGTAATTGTAAAAGCACTCAAGAAAATTTTTGTGTTTGAAATAGAAGGCGACCCAATACTCAATTGCAACAAGCTCCACCCCGGGTACATTACTAATTCGTGAAACCCAACAACAGCTTTTTTTTCTCCTAGTGTAAATTTTCCACTAATTTTAAAAAAATCAGACAAAAATCGATAAATCAATAAATCTACCGTACCTCTCCCGACAGGTACTCGATCCAGCTCGTCACCGTCTCCTTCGGCTGCGTCTCCTGCAGGGGGGAATCGATAATTAATGAGAAAATACAGTACCGTAACGACCTATCAAATACTGCATTCAGAAGAGTATAATTTAGATCCAAAGCAAAAAGAAATTCGCATCGAAATATCACTCTCGTAACTAGACAACTGTGTGAAACACAATTGAATTTGGCGATTTTTTTATTTTACTTATTTTTCTTAATTGAAAATCTTCTGTACCTTGATGTGCTTGAGCGCCTCGTCGAGGATGACATCACCGGTGGGCTCGGCCGACTTTACCTCCACCTGCAGAGGCGATCGATAATTGACTACCCTATCTACAGTATCCTGCCGTTGTGTTGGTTGTTGTCAAGAAAAAGAATGAAAAAGAAAAAAAAGAAAAAAAAGAGAAAGAGTTATTGATCGCTATCAGATCTTCCTATCTAGTCCAGTATGGGAAACCCGAAATCGCCTTATATTTTGAACCAGGAAATGTCTTACAATCATTCCTCACCGAATCAAGCAGCAATTCAACTAGACTAATACAATACATTGCATCACGTTATTCTCCGTGGTGCACTACATCTATCTTACAATTTTGCTCAAACGAGAGAAATGGGTTACTTGGGTTTCACGAGTATTACTAACATCTGTAGGAAATGCACACAACAATTAACTCGTATCATCCGGTCAAAAAATACAAAATATATACTTCTTCAAGTTCAGTGCCTTGCTTATCGATCAATAACTACCGTAATCAATATTATCGTACCTTTCTCGTCAGGAGTCCCTTCTTGCGCATGCCCGCGCTCTCCAGCACGATGCGCCCTCTGAGCGCGAGCTCGATCAGCACGCAGCCTCTGAGTATTGATAAATAAATAATAGTAATTGATTATTAATTAACAATTGGCTAATTAATAAATTAATAATAACCTGAGGCCGGACGAGATGCAGTCGTTCCAGAATGAGGTGTAGCCCTGCAAATGTATTATTTCCATAATAATAAATAAATTTAGAAGCTTTATTGTTGGTTGTTTTATTGTCCACTAATAGCACTTTGTTATCTACGCTGGAGATCTAGATCCACTCGAGAAACCCGATAGTGCCTAGTAGGGTTGCCGGTTCGGTATCGGTATCGGGATTACGACACCCTCTTCCCTTCCTCGCAAATACCGACAAAATACCGACTCTAGTCGGTATTATGTCGGTATTTGCGGGCATTGACGGGTTCGACCCCCGCCTGGGGCTCGACTTTTGCCGGAATTTTCGCTGATGCGGAATTTACTTAGGGGTACTAGGAGACTACCGTGGCAAAATTTTAGACCATTCCGAAAATAATTCAGCGAGTTGCACTTCATTTTCTACGTATTTTCGTGTTTTGCGGTCCAAAACGGCCAAAATCGAGAGGAGGCTAATTCCCTGTTATAGATAGAGCTTAGGTTTGTTCAGACAAAATGTAGTGCGGTATCTAATTGAGAAGCTATTTCCATCGGGAAGTGGTGCGACAAAAACTAAATGAGTTATGGCCTGAGGCGCAAAGTACTATCTTCCCAAATACCGACACAATACCGACATTTGTCGGGATACCGACCCTCTTCCCTTCTCTCGTCGGTATTGACCTCGGCATTAGAGAGAGAGACGCGCACGCGCGGTATTTCCGATACCGAACCTGCAAGCCTAGTGCCTAGCATCTGAAGGCATGATTCTGGGACAGAGTTAAAAAGGTACCCCAGAACTGATGGTCAAAATAACTCATACCTTGTGGTTTTCTAGTGAAAAATGGCATACCTTGTTGATTTCAGTTAAAAAATGGCAAAAATAACTCATACCTCGATGTTTTTTACTCGATTTTTCGTCTAACCTTGTTATTTTTTGTCTGTTCTGGGATAACAATTAATTATTTTTACCAGTACACGCGATATGGGCAACTATCAGGGAACACTTTCTCCTGCATTGTTGTCATGCGACTGAAACCCAAGAGTACCCTGCTCCTTTTCCGCTATTCCCCCAATCGCTCTTGCATAGCCCCCCCCCCCCCTAACAACCGCCATCCATCAATCCCGCAAGCGAGACACCGATTTGGACCCAAAAAGGACGCGAAAGCAGCCAGCAACCACTATTTAATTTCCTACAAAAATTGTTTACTCTGATAGGGCAGTAAATATTTGCCTTTCACAGTGATCTATCACCATTTCGTGTGAATCGCTAAGAGAACACTTTTCGAAAAGCCCCAGACTTTGGATAGAAAAACGCCACAAAGTGGGCACAGCTGCGCAATTTCTGATCGATCGTCTGACTCTTTCATTGCTCTCTCACCAATCAGAGAAACGAGAGAGCGTGCAAAAGTGAGAGAGTCAAATCATTCCTCCAATTTCTCGTTGGATTGATTGATCGAGGTGAGCGGGGCGATCCCACAAAGATGCCACGCCGTTCCATGTTTCAGCCATTGCCTATCCAACAAAACATCGCCCAACTATAATTATATTGAGATGGCAATTAAAAATAAGTATCGAATGCACTAATCAATGCCCACCGATTCACAAATCGCAGTGATTCACGTTACAGTAGGTCTACTAACTATCCGCACTATCACGCTCTGCAATGGACGTGTGGCATCCGACGGAACAAAACTAATACTCTCAATCTCTAGTCGATTGTTAGAATCGCAGCTCCGCTACAAATCAAAAGCAATAATTATTTACTTGCAAATTAGATGCTGTTAAGAAACTTGATGAGATATTGCATTAGGGACCATCATCAAAATCATCAAAATGCACTTAGAGTGTTCTAAATCATCTTATCCATTAGTCATTCAATGTAGAATAACTATTATAACAAAGAAATTTTATAAAAATTAAAAATTATAAAGCAAATCGCAAAACAAACAAAGTCGCTCGCATCAAAACGAGAGACGACCGGAAAGTGCGGTGAAAATGCCGGTTCTCGAAAATGAATGCGTGTCTGGCTCAGACTGACCATTTCACGGTTCCGAAAGGGTTACGGTAAGTCAAATATTTCAAACTTTTCGCTTTTTCGATCCTTCTTATTTTTAATCTAATACGTTACAACCTAAATGCCCGCGACTTTTGTGTATCCATAGGCGTAATATGCGCCCTGAGTAACACCCATGCTAAAAATGAACCAAATCAATGGCCTCCTTCACGCGATTTCATTACTTTATTGTCAAACCATGATCTAACCTCGCCACGTTTGGTACTCTGTTTATATTTTTCTCCAGTTGCGCGCGTGTTTTGACTGTTTCTAGGCGTAATACGTACCCTGACCGACTACCACGCCGAAAATGCCGCGAATCAATGGCCTCCTTCACTTGATTTCGTCGCGTAGTTGTCAAACCACGCGCCCACTTCGGCACGTTTGGTACTCTATTTATATTTTAACCGCATTGCCCGCGAGTTCTGTTTATGTATAGGTGAAATATGGACTCTGATCAACTTCTATGTCAAAAATGACGCGAATCAATGGCCTCCTTCACTTGATTTCGTCGCGTAGTTGTCAAACCACGCGCCCACCTCGGAACGTTTGGCGCTCTGTTTATATTTTACTTCAGTTGCGCGCGTGTTTTGACTGTTTCTAGGCGTAATACTTACCCTGGCCGACTACCACACCGAAAATGCCGCGAATCAATGGCCTCCTTCACGCGATTTCATTACTTTCTTGTCTAACCTCGCGCTAACCACACTTAGTGCTCTAATTATTTTTTAACCTTAATTCCCGCGAGTTTTGATGATTTCTAGGCGTAACATGCACCCTGTGTATCAACCATGCTAAAAATGAACCAAAGCAAAAGCCTCCTTCACTTAGCTTTCCTTATTTTTTGTGTATACTATTTCATCAGGAGTCAATCAATGATTCTCCTTTTTTTTCTCACGGTTTCTGCTTAAAAAAATTACTAGTTACTATTTGGAAAAAAACACGATATACCCATAAGAAGTGAAAATCTGGGTCTATATATCGAGGTTAGAACGCACTCAAAAAGAAGGAAATCGAGGGAAGAATAAGACAGAACAGATGAAAAATTTTACAGCATGTGATGACACGGAAAGATCCAATGATAACGTGCATGTAGTTAAGGAGGAGGAAGAGGAGGAGCGACCACAGACACCTCCGCGATATATAGAGCTGTTAATGCTAACTGTTTGAGAGCAAGATGGAATTCAGAAGCAATTCAAATTTATTGAATAGATCGATGAGAGAGAGATATCTTTTGGGATTTAAAAAAAAATTCTAATCATTGAAAGATCCATGCTGATCGCACAATTTCTTTTCACATGTCTTGCGCTTTCATTCCCTCGATTCCCCGTGCTTTCATTCCCTCGATTCCCCGCAGAGACATCATTTCAGCATAACACGGAGTGAAAAACAGTAAATACTAACGAATTACAGCACTATTACCTGCTTCAAAGAACTGGCCTAGATTCATATTTATTTTCTTCCTCTTTTATTTTCCAAATTCTTCCTATATTCATAACGTCTTCCTTCATTCCCTCGAAACAGTCCCGTCTTTATCATTCCTCTTGAAACCGTGTTCATTCCCTGGACGACGAATGCGTACGACGACGTGGACAACGATAAAAAAATCAGGCATGGGTCACCCCTATGTTTTCGATTGTAACAGCGGCGCGCAATGGATTCAGTGCATCAAAATTGATGGAGATGCTGTTCATGACCTGCTTGTCGATTAACTAGCAGAAATATACGTGGCTATCAAAAACCGCCCTCGCCAAAGAGTGATTGCAATTAATTAAAGTGAGCATTTTGCGAAACCCGTGGACGTTTGCTCGTGCACCGTCCTCGGGCACTGGACAATCGCGGTCAAATTGCGCCTGGACCTCGCATAGGACATAATTAACGTCTGTAAATAAGAAATAAGCGCGGCCTTTGAGAATAAAACATTATTCAAAAACAAAAATAGCAGCGAAGTCAGAGGTGACACGCGACGTGCCAGCAATAATCGAGGATACCAAGCGCGGGAGACGGGAAAAGTATGTTCATTTTTTGCACAGGGGTTGCTAATAGGTCGTATTACACTTAGGAAACAAGCAAACTCGCGGCCTTTGAGAATAAAACATTATTCAAAAACAAAAATAGCAGCGAAGTCAGTGTTGACACGCGACGTGCCAGCAATAATCGAGGATACCAAGCGCGGGAGACGGGAAAAGTATGTTCATTTTTTGCACAGGGGTTGCAAATAGGTCGTATTACACTTAGGAAACAAGCAAACTCGCGGCCTTTGAGAATAAAACATTATTCAAAAACAAAAATAGCAGCGAAGTCAGAGGTGACACGCGACGTGCCAGCAATAATCGAGGA
Source organism: Pristionchus maxplancki (assembly GCA_900490775.1). Classification (NCBI taxonomy): domain Eukaryota; kingdom Metazoa; phylum Nematoda; class Chromadorea; order Rhabditida; family Neodiplogasteridae; genus Pristionchus; species Pristionchus maxplancki. Next base: position 213,282 of record LS581161.1, read on the forward strand.
TACCAAGCGCGGGAGACGGGAAAAGTATATTCATTTTTTGCACAGGGGTTGCTAATAGGTCGTATTACACTTAGGAAACAAGCAAACTCGCGGCCTTTGAGTATAAAACATTATTCAAAAACAAAAATAGCAGCGAAGTCAGTGTTGACACGCGACGTGCCAGCAATAATCGAGGATACCAAGCGCGGGAGACGGGAAAAGTATGTTCATTTTTTGCACAGGGGTTGCTAATAGGACGTATTACACTTAGGAAACAAGCAAACTCGCGGCCTTTGAGTATAAAACATGATTCATGACCAAAACATGGCGAGGTAAACTGGAGCTTTGACAATAAAATTGTTGTAGCGAGCGAGGGAGACCAGTGATATGTGGCATTTTTAGCGTGGGAGTTGCCTCCGGTTAGAGTAAAATAATGCTACAACAGAAAAGGTTGACTATTATGGAAATTAGCAAAGACAATGAATTAAATGAAAATAAAAATAGAGAGAAATGGACAATTCGACCCGATGATCCGGATTCGCTCCACTTGAACTGGCATGTGCTAAAACACGGTCTTGTCTCCTACTTTTATGCGGCTTTCAATTATTGGTTCTCACAATGGTGGTCCCTAATATTGCATACTATAAAATACTTTAGGAACACGAAGAAGTAAGCGCAAAACTTTGAAAGGCTCTCACAGGCTCAAAAGTGCGCAAACATTTCGTATATATATTCCCCATTCATATTAGTATTGCGTGGCGTATAGAGTTTAATTAGTTAATTATCATTTAAAAGTTATGATTTAAAAAATTCATTCTAGATTATCAATATAATTAATAATCACCTCTCGGTCCTTCAGGCCCAGCAGCAGGATCTGCTCCATCAGCGTGAGGCGAGTGCCCTGCAATTAGTAATTAGTAATCAGTAATTAACTAATTAGATACCCTCCGCAAGAATAAACATACAATATTATTGCACCGTGTTCCCATCGTTAATCAAAATACTGATACATCACATACTCATAGAACATTCAGGGAACAGCGAACTGCCTGCCTGTCATAACTAGTACTCATAGCTGTCCGCCGTTTTCCTTGAGGAACTTCTAGGTGGCGGAGACCCGTTCAGATTTTGACATTTTCCGAAAAATTCAGAACTGACCCGTTAGTTTCGTGAGGAAATCATTGCAAAACACCCATGAATAGGGGTGACCCGTACAACCGAAGCAAATTTCTGTCGCGGAGACCCGTACAGATAGGACGAAAACATTCCAAGGAGCTCCCTGGGCCAGCTATGCTAGTACTTTCACTAAAATTACTCATAATCCCGGAAAGGGACTAGGAATGTCACCCACTATTCCCAAATATATTACATTGACCTCGAAACATTGAATGCCCTGGTTCCTCTTTCCGCAATATCATATTACATTAATTAATTAAATGATTCCTAACGCCATGGCTTCCCTTCATCATTGAAAGAGATCAGATTACTACATGCTAATTGGAGACTCGGAAACATGAAACCCCCTACTCACACGCCTCTCTGTGCGACTTCCATACTTTTATTGAAAGCATGTCAATCAATATCTACATGATTACAGTACCATCACCCTACCGTACCTTGTCGTTCTCCTCGGCCGCCCTCTCCTCATCTCCCGCCGCGTTGTCCATGTCATCCTCGGCACGCGGAGAATCCTGCAAAGAAAATCGAAAATCAATAATATCCCTCGATTACCGTACTCCTTGATTTTGAGTGGAATACATGACCATCAGTGTCGGTAGATACATTTATGGATCAACTAGATATTTTTATTATTTTGGCAATTCTCCAGACAGCTCCATGAGATCTGATTATCCCAGCCACAATTTCTACCGATGTATGGTTTGTGGAAAGATAAGTAACACCGTAAACACGCTAATTCGCTCATCTTCGTCATATTAGTTTATTTAGCCGAGCTAAAACAAACGAACGCCAAACATGTTTATAAATCGATAATCTATCCATTTCGAAACCCGAATCCACCGAGGCGCAAAAACGCAACCCGCTTTATTCTCCCTTGTCAGGTTCCTCTACCTCCATTTCTATCGGAGATTCTTATCGACTATCCTTTTAGGGCGCTGCCTATAATAGGACCTTAGGAGCCTAGCAAACGAGCAGTAGCAAAAAAGGCATCTTCTGAATTATGTGAATGAGCATAAGGGAGTCAATTTAATTAGGAGCAGCATGATTGTCTTGAAAATAATATTCACAAGTTCAGGATAGATTTTTTAAAATGTATTTATTTATCGCATACATACGGATTATAGTAATCAATTCATGCGAAACAATTATTAAAATTATTTTCATATAGCCTATTCGAAGTATTATTCACTAATAATGCACGCTTGACACACTTCGATCGTAATCTCTAGTCGGCGTTCCTCGCTTCCCGGGATCTCGCTCAGGAAACAATAGAAATATCCCCTTCAGGGATACATCTACGGCTATCCCTCTAGTTGTATGGAAATATTCGCATTTGTGAGCTGTTCCGCTGTCCCCGGGATTTCGCTTGAGAAACAAAAGAAACGCAGGGAGCCTGAGCAAACAAATTTCAAATTTCATGCACAATACCACTTCTAGAGCTCTTAAATTGAACGTTCGAAGTTTCGACATGAACACGGGCAAAAGTACCCCTAACGGGAGCTAATTAACGGCCATTCGATTGTAGTACAGCAATTGATAAAAAATGATCATTATTTTAAACGTTTATGACTCATGCTCAGTCGCTCTAATTGGTAATAGATTTTGGTCAATTAATCGCAGTATTTTTAACCTCATTTAGAAAGGCTAGGTCAAAATGTGGCCACGCATTGATCGAAAATTCGTCGCGAGTACAAGGCATGAGTCACCGATTCCTCTTCCTTATCGAAGCAAGATGTCTCGGGCGTGTCTCGTGTTTCGTAACACATTTTTATATATTAAATTAAATAATTAAATAACTACAAACCTCGTTGGCCGCCTTGCGCCGTCGCTGCACCAGCCCCTCGGACATTCGGCTGTAATTTACCACATTTAACTCATTTAAATCATCAAAATCACGCAAAAATGTGCAAATCACGAGGAAAAGCGCAGATAATCCTACTGAAGGGAAGCGGCATCGATCCGATTTCACGGGGCCCTCTCACTCGCTTCTCTCGTCCGTTTTCCCTTTTCCATCCCTTTCTTCCACCTTTGCCACGTTTCCAATGGAAGCAGCGGGAGGGAGCGAGGGGAAGAGAAGGGAAGGAAAGCATTACTCAGGCGCGCCGAGCCGATAGCGATCAGGCCGGGCGCTTTTTGCTAGAAAAGGACAGCCGAACAGTGAACAACCCGTCGAAAACAGCGCTGTGCCAAGTCACACATTGTTTACTTTATCGGGGTGTGAATACGAGAAAGAAGGGGAGTAACGGGGGCGAACGATAGTGTTATCGATCAAGAAGGAACACGGCTAATCGAGCGCGCTCCCGGGCGTGAAATGAGGTCGATTTCGAGTTATTCGAACAGCGGAATAAGTGGATATAGAAAGTAGGGAGAAGAGACAGGAGCGCCCGGAAGAGAGTGGGGCGGCCGCGACGCGCGGGTTCGAACGCGTTGCGGCCCCGAGAATAGCGCGCTGAGCCACATGTGTGAGCAGCGCCCAGGACGGAAACATGAGCCATGAGCAAGAAAGAAATCAGACCCAAATCAAAGAAACGAAAAGAAAACAAACGAATCGCGCCGGTTTTTGCCAACGCGAGAGCAATTACATACGGAACACGTGAACAAGCTCTCAATGGTCAAGCGGGGCGTCATAAATCGATCTATATACGACATGAAAGTGCAGTAAAAACAGAAAATCAATAAAGCTCCAAAAACGTGATCGCTGTTGCACACGCGGATTCTGGGCAAAATGATAAGGGCATTTCCCGGTCGACTTCCCGGCTTGGGTACGGTAGCCATTTAGAAATATTGATTTTAGCTTAATTTTATATTTTCCGAATTTCGTTTTTAATATAATATAGTTTGGCATGAATAAAACTGCTCATTTTATCTCGGGTGTTTAATTTAGATCAATTGAAAACAATTTGCGGGGTTTGTTTATCTCGAGGAAGATGCACGCCTTTCATTACGAATTCGATATCATACTGGCTCGGACGAGACGTCGACCCCTCAAAACTCGCGAATCCCAGCTCCACTCCTACTTCAATCACCGTAATCCTCCTCGACATTCCATCATTCCACTCGGGCTGTAAATCGCATCTGCGTGCCAAAGTTTATCATCCAACCTGGGACGATCAAACCAGCGATAGATCATGGTAAATGGAGAGATAGGATCATTGACAGCCTTTATCATCAATCCTCGGACCATCAACCTTTCCGATGCGCCCTCGCCAACCGACTCATTAGCAGTATATCGACGACTGACTATCTCCATTTTCCCTGTTCCTGCCCAGTCAGTGCACCGATAGACACTAGAGAATGAGAGATTCTGACAGATTCGATTCCCTATCATCCATCCATCATCCAGAGCAGGACTACAAAGATGATATCGCTGCCATTCCAGGTACAGCGCAGCACTATGAGCATCCCACTCTCCTCGTTTCACAAACTATCTCGTCTCTCTGATCAGGAAAAGACAATTTACAACGTAGAGACAAGATGGATGTTACTCGTCCGACGTCAATCTTCGCAGATAAGGAGGGGAAAAGGGTGAGCGAAGGGCTTAAAAGCGCAGAGCGGAGAGGTGATAGTAACTTTCCAGCTCCACATCGTCAACAACTCGTCAACATGCGAGTACCTCTACTTCTGCTAGCGTTGGCATCGCTCGGCGCAACGACATGGGTACGGTTGCAGTAATCTACCGTATCTAAAATGTCTGAGTTACTGTAGCTATCGGCTCTAGTTCCGGATATTCAACGTAGTGTGCCGAAGCTATTTCGCGGCTCCAGTTCCGGCTCATAACACTCAATTCCATCTCCTAATTCGCAGATCGGCGAGGAGTACTGGACGACGATCGACGGCGGCGGCGCGCCCTTCCACGGATCGATCAATGACTTCGCCCGAGTCGACGGACTGGACAACAAGTTCGTCGCCTTCTGGTGAGTGAGCTATTTGCCGGTTCCGGTTCCGGTTCCGGCTCTGACTTCCCGGCTCTCAGGATCACCCGCAACTACTATCCGGGCGAGCACTTCGAGGCTTTCGGCGTGGCGTATGTGGATGCGGATGGAAAGGTATTGTAATCTTGAGGTATTGATTTATGGGATTTTTCAACAGCAGATGGACCCTGAATCAAGAATCTTCGAAACGAATTGCCTTTCGTACATTACATGAAACTCATCCATTCTCTAATGACTAAGTGCTGCAGTTCTCCTGGATATCGAATTTTCGGCTACAGTAATCTATAATAATCGATTTTCAGGTGTGCGCGACCTTCGCCGGCTTCCGCAGAGAAAACATCGAGGTGATCTTTGAACTTTGAACTTTGATCTTTCTATTCCTTGGTCCTTTATCATCCGCTATGATCATTGTTCAACAGTAAATGTCACAATCTGACTCAGCACTAACAATACTACGTAACACTCGTTTTGTTGATGCCTACAGTACCTAATCGATACCGTACCCTGACAAAAATCGATAATCCAGATCTGCGGCAGCTTCCGCGTGCTCTCCATTCCTCCTCGTTATGCCGGACGCGATCTGTAAGTCTAATTCCTGTCTTGCCTATTTCCCGGTCTGGTTCGAAATGGCCGGTCCTGTGTAAAAAGTGCATAGGACCCGGAAGTCCGGAAGCCGTACAATAGTATCACTTCAGGTTCGAGTGGGTCGACGGCTCTTCGTCCCTGCACGACACTGTCGGCTACCTTGCCCATCGCGTCGCCAAGATCACCAACGATGAGGGGGTGAGGTTGATCTTTGATCTCTTGGCTTATGGGCCGATGCGGAACTAATGTTAAGCTTGGTTTACGATTAGAAAGAGAAAAGGAAAACTGCTTGAAAAAAAGACAAATAGACGTCGCTGTAGCAAACCCACCGACGGACTCATGATTCTTGCAGTTCGTAAACATTAAAAAATGCGAGTAAGTGTATCATAGAAATAAAACGTTCCGGGCACACGATACACGCGTCTATCGTCAAACGCGCACAAAACGGCAGGCTCCGCCCCCTTTTGACTTTGTTTATCACTGTTTTTGCTTATATTTTTGGTGTTTTTATAAATTTTGATTGTGGTTAACCATTTTTTAAAAGGTATAGAGCGCGCATAGCGAGTATTTCGGCGATTCAATGGGTTTTACAAACCTCGGACAGTCGGGAAACGGAACGTTTTATTCGTAGTGTATGTCAAAATTTCTTGCGTTTATGACAGTAAGGTCATCATCTGTAGAGGAGTAAGAGCATTTCTCAAATCCTCGAGCGCCTCGACTGTTTAGACTGGCCAGTGGTCACTCTGAGGTCACTTGCTGCCCTCTAGGTCTTAGCGGGGATTAGTTATGGGGCTTGTAAGTTTCCGGTTCTGACTTTCCGGTTCTCAGGACCACTGGAATCTTGGAAGATTCAGAAGTAGGCGAACAACTCGCCCAAGACAAACTGTTTAGACTGGTCACTCTGGGGCCCCTCAGTGCCCTCTGAGTCTTAGCGAGGATTAGCCAAGGAGCTTGCTAAGCCGCCGGGCAAAGACTCTTCCTCTTCCCCGCCTAGTCACTGAGGTCGGACTGACCTGATATGAGTTTCGAAAAGATATTCTGCGAATACGGTACTGGATGCTACGCATCTATACGTGCAAATTCGCCTTCGCCCTTTTCGAAACCACCCGCGTGACGTGAACAGATAGCATCGATGTTTGTAGCCCAAGAAACAATGAATCCTTTCTTTCTTTCCTTTCTTCCTGATCGTTATGATAATGAACTGTCAGTCAGGGTGTAGCAATGATTAGAGCTCTCTAACTCTCTCCATTCCACACGCTCTCTCGTAACTCTGACTGGCGAGAGATCGGGTGGAATGGAGAGACTAGAGCTTCGCTCCTCTCTCCAGTTGGACAAGAGGAGAGATCATGAGTACTGTCAGTGTCGTAGCATCGTATCGCAGAGTATACGACTATCTGTAACAAAGAAGATAAGGAACAAAGAAACGTACAACAAAGAGTGATTCATATTTTATTGCATAAGCGGTTTTGAAACTACTTTTCATTAGAGGCGCACTATTGTAGAGGATGGGTCTCAGTGATAAGAACGAGGATTGATCCTTTTTGAAACTTTCCCATTCCAGATCGCAGTAAAGTATGAGTGAATGAGTTTCACTTCTTCTATGATTGGGAATGATGGTAGAATTGGATAGTATTGATGTCGGACAATGTACTCCTGGAAAAAACGAATTTAAAAAAATAACTGAATTCAGGAGATCGTCTACGGTGACGCCATCCCTTCGAGAAAGACGTTTGCAGGCGCATTGAGGACCAGCCTCGACACTGAGATCATCGAGGTATTTTTCACATCGATTTTCGAACCGCTTCGTCGGTCAGAGAAGCGAGAAAGCATGTGACAGTGAGAGAGTCAGATCATTTTCGAAAACTAATTTAGGCAGTCGGATCTCAGAATTTTCAGTGCTACTTAGTTTGATTTGGGCTATTTTTATGTGCAACGATTATCTCTGTAGGTATACCAACTCTCCGAATGACGAATGGATAATTATTAGAAACGTTACTCACGTTTTTCTGCTCTTTTCTGACTGATAACTGATACCTCCCGAACGTTGACCCTCAACCTTCTAGGGATGGCTTGGCCAGAAATGATTCTCTTCATTCTGCACGCTCTTTGGTCTCTCTGACCGGTGAGAGAGTACCGAAATGAAGAGACCATTTCCTGCGAAGCCCTACTCTATGTTATCAGCAATGCGATTAGTCAAAGAGGATTAGGCGCAGAGTTGAGTGACATGTGAGCTCGGCGGCTCACTTTTCCTTGACACTTACCTTTGTTGTGAGCCTTAGTTATCAATTAATCGGATTAGTACTATCGTAGTTGAGTGACATTTGTTATGAGGCAAGCGTTTGAAGGCTTCAATCACGATTCTTGGAATCATAGACAACCTGGCGCTAATGCTTTGATAGTTTGTTGATGCTCGTGAGCTGATTAGTCTGCTCGGATTAATGAGGGAGTTGAGTGACAGCCTACGATATCTGTCACGATATCTCAATCAAGATTCAGAAAAATCTTTGACAGTTTGACATCCTTCGTTCCAACTCTTTAGAAGCCTGAAATTAGTTAATTAATTAATTTATTATATAATTAATTATCCTTCGTTCCAACTCTTTAGAAGCCTGAAATTAGTTAATTAATTAATTAATTATATAATTAATTAAATTAATTAATTATATAATTAATTAAATTAATTAATTATATAATTAATTAAATTAATTAATTATATAATTAATTAAATTAATTAATTATATAATTAATTAATAATTCCAGACCGACTCGGACTACCTGCAGCGCGTGCAGCTCTTGAGACTCAACGTCGCTGAGAACACTAGCAGACAGCCGCATGTGCCTCGTAAGTTTGAAGCGCCGATTGAAAAAAAATTGCTGAAAGGCTAATTCAGAATAAGTTTCACAACCAGTACAGATACGGGTGTGCTTCTGATATATGATATAATGGTGTCTTTTAGTTCAAAAATCAAATAATATTTACGAGGGAATTGCGCTGCTGATATTGTCGGTATCGATCGCAAACTGATTCCTTTTCCCAGGTCTCCCTCCCCCGCCTCCTCCTCCCGTCCAGCCCACCAAGGAGCTCATCTGTGACCAGAGAGGCAATGCATTCGAGAAGAAGACCGATGCGAATGGGTACGGTAGCTGATCGATAGCTGATTTGTTTGAATAGGAAACGCACTGGATACGGTATTAGAGGGTACGATAGGATAGAACAGAAAGGAACCAGATAGGACCAAGAAAACAACGCTTTCGGGAAGAAGACGGATGCTAATGAGTATGGTAAACTGTTCGATAACTGACCTGACCAAGTAATCAAATAGATAGATTCTTTATTACAGTAGAAACCTTCAACAAATTAGCTTGGTTGCTTCACCATATGCTAGAGTAGCAGCAATGAAACGTATCTGATATTATTGAACTGATTTGTGTTTCTAGAGTTCCTCGCTCAGAACAGCAGTGCTGCTCTCAATATCCGGTTCAAATACCGATCGCGGACTAACTGTACAAACTAATTCTTTTCAGCCGCACCTACTACGTGGAGTACGACGAGCGCGCGAATGGCGGGTGAGATTTGTCTTCCTTTTTTCTCAGACTCTCTCAATTCCCCCTGTTCCCTCGCTCTGTCTAACTGACAATAGAGTGTGGTTAATGAAGAGACAGTGGCGATTTTCGAATATTCATCCTGCTGTCTGACCGGGATTTTCGAAAATTATATATATTTTTTATTTCAGAAGACGCCCCAACTGCCCGTACGTCGCGCCCGTGATCCAGCACCCAGTGAGAGTCCCGGACGGAAGGGTGAGCATACTGTAGGGAAGGTGGTACGGTAGAATATTATAGGGTTAGGCGGAGGGTTCAGACAATTATTCAGCATCCAGTCAGTGTTCCGGACGGAAGGGTAAGTAGTGCAGAAATATTGTTGTTTTCGATGGGATCACAGATTGAGTGCTTTATTCGTAAGCGTGACCTGAAGGAATCATTTCGTATTCCGCACCACATTCAAACGTACGAAGGATGAAACACATTTGAGCAAGAGTTGTTCAAGAAAATCTCTCAAATAACTTATTAGTTCAATCATTACAGCACTCCTCAGAAGTCGATAATCCCAGGAATAATCAATAATTCGATAATTACAGTACGCGCACGCCATTCTGCCTGATCACCACGATGCCAACGGACAGACGATCGACGACTCGCAGATCGGACACGCCAGGAGATACAGGGTGCGGTAGGAGTACGGTAGAAGTACTGTAGTAATATTTTCAATGCTTACTGTAGGCCGCACAACGGTTGGATAGATTACTGCAGTTAGTCAAAGCAGCTCAGAGATCAAAGATCATTTTTTTGATATTTCAGAGAAAGATCCTCCGTGACGTGAGACGCGCCGACAAGAGCGAGTAATCGATCGATGAAATCAATCGATAATCGCCTTTCCTTTGATCTACAAGATACTCTAGCCATGCTATTTGTGATTTCAATTTTTTTCAAGCTGGGTCTCACTCTGAGAAGGTGTTGCATTGTAATTGTATAAAAGAATTATATCATTGTCTGACTGTAATCAACATTTCATAGAATATAAAAGCGCTAAGTAAAACAGTAGATAGACGAATAATTTGTGGTTTTGTAAGTGAAGAGGAACTCACACCAATTTCTATGCCACTCTGGCTGAATGAGTGCTTGCGCTGAAACATAATTGAACAGTAATTGTGAAAAGATTGTCGATATGTACAATTTGAGGAGTTTCAGCAACATTACTGTAAAAAAATTTTCTTTACTTCGCATTCTCAAATGACCCGAATGAGTCAGAATAGGAATGAAATAATGAATGGCACGGATAGACAAGTCAACATCCCTGAAAAGCTGCCTTCTCCCCCTTGTTTCCAATTTTACCCATGACGACAGGCCGATTTTGCTCTTCGCTCTGCCCCGTTAGCTTTAGGCACCAAAGTGACAACAACGTGGTCTTTTCTCTTCATTTCGCGTACTCTCTCACCGGGCAGAGAGACGAGAGAGCGCGCAGAAAGAAGAGACTCCTTACTTGCCAAGAGACTGCACGTCAGGTTTTGCAGATGAGCGAGCATTTCTGTCAGAGCCTGCGATAATTTCGGACGTGTTCTTTGAGAGGAAGATAGATGTCTTAGTGTTGTGAAGGACGCGACAGACATGCTTCTTTCCGTGATAGAATCGAAACAATCCTCGATCATTCGAGAGACCATAGTTTCATCCTTCTTTGACCTCTAGGCGCCTGATCCTTGACGAATATAGGGTCTTCCACCTCCTCAAGAGAATCTAAACACCATCGAACCAACCACAAGCCATCTATCAAACAGTTACAATGGATATTGAAGTCGAATAGCTCATTGACCTTCGTCTGAGGTCAAACCTCCTGAATAACAACGCGGGATAAGTTGCCAGTCAGGATAAATGTGATATGATGGCATGATGGGTGAAGATTAGAGGCAGAGATTCGCTTCATCTTTCGCATCTCTGACCGGCGCGAGGGTATGGTAAATGAAGAGACCATTCCTTATGAAGATAAGGAGGTGAGGAGACAAAGGGTTTGCACATTTGAGAACTCTCTTATCTGTGTGTGCGTGAGATAAGGGCGGGCTCGAGTATTTAAATGAATTCTCTTATGAATTCTGATCATTTGTTCAACATCACATGTTTAGAATATTTTTGAACGCGTCCAAGCATTTATTTCGCGCTTTTTCACTAGTGGCACATCTTCTGCTATAATGTGGCAATTCGCTCTATGTTCATTGATTTCAGTGGAACAGTTACCACAAACCCGTTGTTGCGGATACGTTGGTAGATGAGTGCATAAAATGTGAGTACGCCAGAAACGAAGATTCATAATTTCTAGACAGGTCCCTTTGTGATCTCTAGTTTCTCAATTTTCTAGAGTTGACTCGCATCCCCAGAATGCCCTCAACAGATAGCGATGGCAACATGTTATCATGCCATAATGTGACTTCCTCTTAATCACTCCTAATCATTCCTAATCAAAGACGAGGTTGCACATTAGCAGTGTGAATAGAAATATTGTTTAATTTCTGGGATGTAGGCAAGGGATCGATGATCCGTTCGGTTCTAGAACATGAATATTTTACTACCCCAGACTGCATCCTAATGTTTCCTTGTGCCATGCTATTGTGTGACTTCCTCTTAATCAATCGTTATCATTCCTTATCAATGACGAGTCCTCTGCAAGATTTCTAGTTTCTCCGACAGAAAAGTGAGCAATAGGCATCGTCACTCTGCAACAATGGGCATAGTTCACGAATAGGATTTCGAGAGGTGATCTCTGATTTAGCTGATTAACATGCTGCTGCTTTCTATAAACTTACCATTCTGGAAAAGTTATCACTAGGGTGATGTCTCGGCTAAGATCCCGGGATAGGAACTCAATCTGTGACGTTTGGTTATCCCTTTCCCCCGATCCCCCTCCTCTGCCTCAAAAATGTTGCTAAACGTATCATCAGCATCACTAGATATAATAGACGATAACAACCACGTGGCTTCAAGGTCGCTATCTGAGTAGAGATCCAGACCGTTATCTTCATATTTTCTCGTGAGCCCACGAAACATCACCATGTGCGATACCAGAGTAGACTGAATCCTTCGCGATAACAACGACCACGTGCTCAGCCCCCATTGTATGCATTATTCGTAGCCTTTCGTGGTAAGATTGATAACATGCAAACATGCAGCCAGATCACGAACGATCTCCGATCAGGGTCGAATCACGTTGCGACCATCATGATCTCGTCTGAATCTCTCGCTCTTGCGTGCTCTCTCGTCTCCCTCTCGCTTCTCGCAACCTTGCAGTCGGCTATTTTCTCCGCGACAGTCACAAAACATAACGCGAAAAACGTGGCGAGGTTGTTGCGAAGCCAATGATAACGTGTGCATGTTAACGATAAGGCAGAGAGCATGAGACATCATGACGAATCGAGAGACAATCAGAATGAGCGAAGATGGTGAGATTGATGCAAGATTTTAGGCTAGAGAAAGCTAGAGATAAGGAGAAATTGAGAGAGTCAGACGAGAAAAGGCGAAAACCTGGTAAGATACTACGCGTTGCATCAGTTCGTTGAGATCTCTGAGGGTGATAGGGCGGGAATGATAGGGGGAAGATAAGATTGGAGGAGGGGGAAGCGATAAGTCGACCTTCACTCTTGATTAAGAGCACCACGTTAGCAGTTCACGCCTTTCCCCGCAACAATTTGCTCTTGCACTTGATTTGGGAACTGCAAAAGCGTACATTCGTACTTGAAGTTAGTTCGCAATTTGGTTGCACCGAAATTAGATGTATCCGGTCCAAGTTGATCCTTAGTGTCCCCCTTATCATTACATCCGACATATGATTGTTGTAATTATGTTATTCCGTTCGCCGTTCTTCATTTTCCTTCTTCATTTCACAACCTGAAATTCAGCAACACAAACTACGATGAATTTTAATCAACTAATTCACGAAATCGAGGCAGGATTTGAGGATGAGACTGTGGATCTCGATAGGGTGGGTGGGCTTTATTTTTAGCTTGATATATGTAAATCTCCAGCTGATTCAATCTTCCTGAATCATTTCTCGTTGTGTGATATCTTGCACATGAAGAAAGTGTGATTCAAGGATAGTGCTCTTGCCCTTTACAATTGAATTATGAGGAGTGAACGATCAGCAATTGAACTATCAGCAGTTGAATAACCATAACTATTTTTTCAGATCAAGGCCCTGCTCAACACGTACAAATCCAAGCGCGAAGAGTGGCAGAAGTACGCGATCTTCGACGAGTTGCAGTCAGTTTTTATCGTATTAAAAAAGTGCTGGAAGGGAAATCCAAGCCATTTTTCTCCGGCGATAATGAAACACCATTGAAGCATATCGTAGCAGGAATTGTATCGTTATACTTTCCTTTCTTCCTGATCGTTATGATAATGAACTGTCAGTCGGGGCGTAGCAATTATTAGAGCTCTCTGACTCTCTCCATTCCCCATGCTCTCTCGCATCTCTGACTGGCGAGAGATCGGGTGGAATGGAGAGGCTGGAGCATTGCTCATCTCTCTATATGGATCATGTGAACTGTCAGTCGTATCGTAGAGTATACGACTATCTGTAACAAAGAAAATGAGGAACAAAGAAGGGTACAACAAAGGATTCATGAGCATTGCATAAGCAAAGGGTTTTGAAACCACGTCTCATTAACGACGTACTATCGTAGAGCATACACTCTCTATGATAAGAAAGAGCACTAGAGCATGCAATTTTAAGGATGGATGTTACACAAATACCGAGTGATTTTGAAACTTTCCCAATCCAGATCGAAGAGAAGAATGCGTTTCGCTTTTCCTATGTTAGGGAATGATTGGCGGATTCAGATAATCATCCGTCTTTAAAAAAATTAAATAAAAATACTGAACTTAGAACGTCTGGACTCCTACAGAAATATTATTTCTATTATTTTTGGTAACCTACCGTACCCCTTTCAGGAGATCGTCTACGGTGACGCCATCCCTTCGAGAAAGACGTTTGCAGGCGCATTGAGGACCAGCCTCGACACTGAGATTATTGAGGTATTTTTCACATCGATTTTCGAACCGCTTCGTCGGTCAGAGCAGCGAGAAAGCATGTGACAGTGAGAGAGTCAGATCAATTTGAGAACAAAATTAGGCAGTTGGATCTCAGGATTTTCAGTGCTACTTAATTTGTGAGTGATTTGGGCAATTTTTATGTGCAACGATAATCTCTGTAGGGATACCAACTCTCCGAATGACGATTGGAGAATTATTAGAAACGTTACTCGCGTTTTTCTGCTCTTTTCTGACTGATAACTGATACCTCCCGAACTTCGACCCTCAACCTTCTAGGGATGGCTTGGCCAGAAATGATTCTCTTCATTCTGCACGCTCTTTGGTCTCTCTGACCGGTGAGAGTACCGAAATGAAGAAACCATTTCCTGCGAAGCCCTACTCTATGTTATCAGCAATGCGATTAGTCAAAGAGGATTAGATGCGGGGTTGAGTGACATTTGGGCTCGGCGGCTCACTTTTCCTGGAAACTTTACCGTTGTTGTGAGCCTTACTTATCAATTAATCGCACCACATTTGAACGTACGAATGATGAAACTCATTTGAGCAAGAGTTGTTCAAGAAAATCTCTCAAATAACTTATTAGTTCAATCACAGTACTCCTCAGAAGTCGATAATCCCAGGAATAATCAATAATTCGATAATTACAGTACGCGCACGCCATTCTGCCTGATCACCACGATGCCAACGGACAGACGATCGACGACTCGCAGATTGGACACGCGAGAAGATACAGGGTACGGTAGGAGTACGGTAGGATTGGGCACTGAATGATTACTGTAACGGTAGTGCAAAATAATATCTACCAGTATTGGCTATGCGAGGAGATACAGAAGCACAGTAGAATCTGTTTCTCAATGGTTTCTGTAGGCTAGGCTACTGTTGGTTAGAATAATGATGTAGGAGGAATTTCAGTGGGACTAAACGATTCAGAGATCAAAGATCACGTCTCCCTTTTCAGAGAAAGATCCTCCGCGATGTGAGACGCGCCGACAAGAGCGACTGATCGATCGATGAAATCAATCGATGATCGCCTTTCCTTTGATCTACAAGATACTCTAGCCATGCTATTTGTGATTTCAACTATTATTCCAAGCTGGGTCTCACTCTGAGAAGGTGTTCATTATTAACAGTTGTATAAAAGAATTATATCATGGTCTGACTGAAATCAACATTGCATAGAATAAATAAACGCTAAGTAAAACCGTAGTAAAACCGTAATAATTTGTGTTTTTTAAGATAGAAGAGGAATTCACACCAATATCTATGCCACTCTGGCTGAATGAGTACTTGCACTGAAACATAATTGAACAGTAATTGTGAAAAAATTGTCGATATGTACAATTTGAAGAGATTCAGCAACTTTACTGTTATGTAGTGGTCTATCCTTACTCCAAGAGCATAGAGGAGAGAGCTTTATCAGCAACAGGCCAGGACGGCCGCACAAGACAAGAAGGACGAGTCAGCGGGAACGAGGGACGAGAGAGACACTCTCATATGCAAAGGGCGCATGCTAATTGATTGGGGAAGGGGAGCGAGACGATCGATACGGCGAGAGGGAACGGCT
>LS581161.1:249173-264197 GCA_900490775.1 Pristionchus maxplancki
CCAGCCAGATGGAGGGATTCGATCGAGGAGTATGCGAAGATGCCATATAGTGTCGGACGTTCAACAAGGTCGTCCGTGAACAGAGTGCAGTGGCGACACTGGACAACGCGCGCCCGCGATAGAGAAGACTGGAGGAATTGTGATCCACGCGGCTTCGCCCGCTGAGGATGGATCTACTAAGTAACTAAGTAAGTAAGTAAGTATACTCGCATTATACAAGACATGCGACGAAATTCAATACCAACGTCTTGTCAGAACATTCGAACAATACTAACGATATTGGAAGCAAAACTGGCGAAAGAGCCGTCGTTTACGACCGTAAATAAAGCATAAATGACGGCTCTACAGCAATTTCCGCCTCATTCATGCAGCTGTCCAATAATGCCCCATAGTCAGCCGACAGTCATCGCAGAAAAGAAGCAGTAATTGCCTGTCTCTCTCGATTCCGCGAGCTCTCTCGCTGGACAAATACAATTACAGAGCAGGCAAGGTGGGGAAACGAGCGAACGTTGTTCAATAAAGCTGGATTGAGCAGAGGCAGATAACAAAAGCATTGCGAAAGTCATCCCATCCCGCAATAAAACTGCTGGTATTGTATGATGACTGGGCTCATCCCATTCTACATACATGACTAACTAAAGAAAAGTAAAGTCAGAATCACAACAAATACGAGCCGAATAGCTTCATTAGCGTGGTATTTAGCGCTCGGCGGGTCATATTTTCGCAAGTTCGAAGCATCAGGACGAGTAATCGTATGCGAGGGGGAGAGACTCTGATCATTAGAGGGGCACAAAGCAACTTCTTCGAAAATTCACGGAGAAGTCTCGTGTGGGGATAATGAGGGAAAGGAGTGAATTGTACTCGGTCTCGTGCTTCTCTTTCAAATATTACAAATGATAGTGATAAAGATCTTTGTTTTTTCTCTAAAAAAAGCTCAACGTATGAGCAGCACAATGTCGAATGAGCACTAGTAAGAAAAATTGCACACGATCTCGTGCTCCCTTAGTCAATTCATGCAAAACTGCACTACTAGATCTCTAAAAGTGTACAAAAAGTTCAGTCTTCGCTGTTCTTTGAAGAACTGAGGCTAAGACTGGATAATGCAATAGTTTGCAAACTACAATATTCCCGTGCTCCTTTAAAGAAAGCCCGAAGTGTCAGTTGCAGGCTTGGGCATTGAGACAACGAGCCATATTCGACTATCGTTTCCACTCCAGATGTCAATACAGCGAAAATGTGCAAGTAATAACTAATTTCCTGAGCAAAACAACAGATGAGATGTCAAGCGTGGCTGGAATATTTCTCACTATGAGCGAATAGAAAGAGTATCGTTTCCACTCCAGATGCTAATACGTGCGCAAGGAGAATTGTTTGGCTGCCTACGATGTGCTAAATAATGCATGCCTCCTACAAAATCCCACCCAAAAGATCATCCTCCACTGTTTAAGCGATGAGAATCGTGCCAAATGGAAAAAAAACTATTGTGCGATTCCCCACAGTCATGTTCATCAATAATTACTTACGCGTCCTATCAGGTAATGCTGTTCTACACACACTGGTCTATGATGGTTAGACGATGTTAGGATTCATATTGGGACGATTGTTGGCCGCCATAACCACGGTGTGCCGCATCATCAATAATTGACAACGCGCGCCCCGTATTTTCCTCCCACGACCGGTAGCCGGCGGCGAGTCTTCGCTATTGTCAGGGCGGTGGGAGCCTTTTAGCGGAGGGATCGGAAGGAGGAAGGGATGAATGGTCAAGCTGGGAAAACGGCTATAGGCTCAATGGTCTATTCAGTCCTTGAATCAGAGGATGAAATAGAAAAAAAGCCCAATGCTAACAACAGCTTGCAAGATTTACGATTCATTTAGAACGTTTGTTTTGCTGGACGGCAAGTAGGCGTTGAATGTTGGGGAACATTTGAGAAGGTGATGGGCCTTCTCCGATTCGCAAAAGAAGACAGAGGATTGAACAGCACTCTGCACAAATTGCTCTGAATTCGGACAGAGATTAGGGTTTGAAATTTGGAAAAGCTGAATAATCCACTATGCAAGGATTCCTCAGATCTTCAACAAATTCAAGAAAAAGAACCATTCTCCAAACTGTTTCGAATTAAACTGTAAAACGTAAAAGAGTGAGCGCAATTCAATTTTATATCGAAATTGCAGAAAAGAAGAACATCCCAGACTCGAGAAAAGTAGGGAGCAGTGAATCTGATGTGCTAATGATTATGCGGAGCGAGATCGCATGGGATGGGAAGATGAGCACTCTCCTCAGTTCTCATGCTCTCTCGCTCTAACTGACCGGCGAGAGAGCAGGGGAAATGGAGAGAGCAGGAGGGAAGGAAAGAGGAGAGGAAAGATGGAAATGAGCGGAAAACACGCTATTGGCAATCTGTGGGGAGGAGAATGAGAGGGAGAGGGGGAGTAACCAGGGATTATCACGATAGGCATGGATGGATGGAGATATGGCGCAAAGCCTGTTTGTACTAACAGAGTATGATATTAGTATCAGATAGATTTAAAGCATTTCTCGATAGAACTATGTCCGTTTTGGGATGCATTCAGTGGATATTATTAGAACTGAGCAGCGAGATTGAGGGGGAGTTGAAGACAACCCTGTTCTAGCAATGATGAAACATATCACGCTCGATAAAACAGAAGAAATATACACAAATAAAGTGGGCGATAAACAATCAATTGAATCGAGTCCGAAGCGTTTTGGAAGTACACTTGTGAGCCATTCTTGCAATTTTCGCGGCGGCGCAAATGTAACTATGACGTTTGTTGCACACTTGCTTGCAAAACGCGGACAGGAATAGACATAATAGACAATAACATGTCATTCTATCCCACTAAGAAAAGAGAGAACACGACACTTGTGGACAGTATCGTCTTCAATTTACCAGGAATTCTGGCAAGTGTCTCTAGAATAAAGAACGCGCGGCCTGTCTGGAGTGAGCGGAACAAAACAGGGCGTCAAACGGAAGGAATGAGAGACGTCTGAGATAGCGCAAGTCAAAAATGACAGCGAATATTTCTCTGAAACTAATCTTTTTGTTTAGTCAAAGTGTCAAATATCCAGATTGTAAACTGACGTTATTGATCGATAAACTGCAAATTGTAGACGCTTAATGAGACAAAATAACACAACTACAGAAATACGTCATGAATTTACTAGGTATTGCGTCTCAAACTGAAACTGTGCTGCGGAAGGAGATCGTAGATTCTGGCATCAGAGACCGAATAAGTGAAGAAACAAAATAAGCGTCACCACTACTAAAAGACGTCATTTTCTTGCTTGGAGAAGACATTGAACTATTTAGACATCAGAGACCAAAGAAGATCAGAGAAACCCCACTACAGCAAAGACGACGTCATCGCGAGTAACAATCGCTTGAGTACACCCATTGCGCTAACTGGCGCAAGAGTTGTGTAGGCTCCTTTCCCATCCCCTCCCTGCCACTCTCTCACTTTTCCCTGCTCTCTCACTATCCCTGACCTGCGAGAGACAAGGCGGAATCGAGAGACGCTACTGAATTTCGAAATGTCTGCCTCTCTCACTTTTCCATGATCTCTTGCTCTGCCTGACTGGCGAGAGACAGTGAAAAAGGAGGAGAAAGCGCCATTACTTGTCTCACTCGACGACTCTAATTGAGCAAATTGTTCGAGCCTCCTCTTTCGCTTCTCCTTTTTCACACTGCCCGCCCTAACTTCGGGAATAGGAAATATCCCTACTCGTTTTTTTCTAATCTCTCAGTTTCCTGGACGATGAGAGAGAATGGGAAATGGAGAGAGACAGGAAGAATCTGGGAGTCGAAGGAGCAGCCGAACTTGTTGTTTGCGTGAAGATAACGAGCGATTCCTTAGAGTGAGCCGATACTTAGGGAAGTACGGATGGGTGCGAGACTCTTCAATGATATCTCATTGTTATTTTTCGTTTTTATTCTATCTCAGATCACAACTAGGAACGAAATAGGGTAATCCTTGAACTACTAACCTTGAAACGCAACAGAAATACACACCGATCGAAATTAAGTGCCGATATTGGAAAGAGATACGCGTTCATTAAAGAATTATACTATGATGTGACATGTCACGAGTAGTCATTGAATTTATTTTAGTCGCCGGTTAAACTATCGCGCGTGAAACATACCCAGAGCGCATAGTGTGAAAAAGCGGAAAACAAAAAAAGGAAGATGAATTTCTCCTCGCGCATCTTTCCTCATTTCCCGATGTCAGAAATAGATCAAAAGTGCTAGCTTTTTTCGCAAACTGCGCTGCAAAAAAATAAAAACAATGGCAATCTGGTTCGTATTTATTCGATAATGATACAGAACTGATAATTAGTAGGAATCTAGTTTCAACTTTCCCTTGCTTCAGTCAGGAGGTAGGATACAATGGAAGGAAAATGGGAAAACTGATTGTGAGAGGAAACGAGATAAGAATAGCAAACTAACAAACAATAGTAAGGAGGAATGGTCTGACTCTCTCACTTTCCCATGCTCTCTCGCTTCTCTGATCGACGAGATGGCGAAGTGAGAGAACGAAACTATTGCTCATAGTAAGCTACAAGGTCGAGTGTATTGCTAGAGTTGAAAGAGGGAATCAATGCAGTGCGTAGTGAGTGGGTTCAGATCATAGGATTATGGTGTTAACAGAGTAAGATAGGGTGATGAAAATGTAGAATCATCAAATGGACAGGAAAAATTTAGAAAATAACAGCGATCTCACTCTTTTCAACTCACAAACAGTGTCAAGAAAGCTGATTATTGTTAGTGAAAGAGTCTAGAAGATGGAGAGAATGAGATCGCTACTACATACTGAGGAATCACAATGAGAACGAGCGTACATTTCTCAGGATTATAATCCTAAAGGATAAAGGGTGCTAGTCAATAAGTACATTACGGGTTCTAATAAGTACAGTGTATGAGTGAACTGTAACTATTCTATATCGAGTGTGATTGGGGCAGTACAGTGTGTGCTGGAGGAATGATCTCTCATTTTTGCGTGCTCTCTCGCTTCTCTAACCGACGAGATAGCATTGCGAAATGAGAGAGTCGGACGGTTACTCGTGTGCTCGGAATAGAGATCCATGTTGGAGCGCCGCATCACCAACCTGACGATTCATTCATGCCTGAAATGGGCGGTCAGTATCAACGTTCACACTCACAATCAGTCACTATCTAGAAACAAAAGAAGACAAGGAAGTATCACGAACTTAGGGTATCAAATCAAACGAAAAGTGCGGTAACTGTTGTGCAATGAAAACTGAGGATAACCAAGGAGAATGCTACTCAATGTTCGGACTCTCTCCATTTCCCGCACTCTCTCGCTCTGTCTGACCACCGAGAGAGCACAGGAAATGGAGAGACTCAGAACATTAACTTCTGCGATGTAATGCGATATCTCATTGCTCATACCAAAGTTCTCTCGACGGTGGAATTCTCGGCTTTGCTTAGTGCATGTCGATTATTCCTGTAGGAATTTGCTCATTATTTGAACGTTTTCGTTGTAATCATTTGGGGATAATGAATTATGCTTTGAGAGTCAACTAGTTGTTTTCTTTTACAGATTTGTCCGAATTGAACCTTTCAAGGTTTATAATCTTAACCTGCTTTCATGAGATTGTGCTGTATGACCGCATCTAGGACAGAGTCGATGATGACCTTGACCTATAATTATTAAAAATTAATTAATTAATA
Organism: Pristionchus maxplancki; assembly: GCA_900490775.1. Taxonomy (NCBI): domain Eukaryota; kingdom Metazoa; phylum Nematoda; class Chromadorea; order Rhabditida; family Neodiplogasteridae; genus Pristionchus; species Pristionchus maxplancki. The sequence goes on from LS581161.1 coordinate 254,882, forward strand.
ATTGCGGAACCAAGTCGGAACCAGTTACCAAGTACCATACCTGATTAGTATCGGTCGCACAGGTGAGGTGCGTGAACAGAGTGCTGCCCTTCTTCTTGCGAGGAGCGAGTTTGACGAACTCGGATTCGATGTATCTGAACTTTTTTTTGTTTCAGTCTGAAAAATCCTGCTTCGAGATGCAGAAGTCTTCGTAAATCACAGAAAATCAGTAACGTCACCTCGTGGTATCCTCGAAGGTGTCGGCGCCTGGAAAACATTGATTAAAGAAGGAGGGATGCGAAAGAGCAACTATGCCAGAGGGTATATCTGCGCTCTCTTCATTTCGCACTCTCTTTCGCCCGTTGCATGGGATCAGGGTGATTTGGCACACAGCCAACTCGCCATAACTCAGTTCAGAGATGAGATTTCAACATGAGAGCTTCACGAGTTTTGTTCGGGTTATCAATAGTAACAACACTGGGTTGTTAGATTAGTTACGAAAATATTCATATTTCTCCTTCTTTAATGAGGAATTTGTTGCTATTTACCTGAATAGTCCTTGAAATAGCACTTGATACTCTTCTTCTGGATCTTCTCGGTGAAGAGGTCCGTCTTGTTGAGGAAGAGGATGATTGTCGTCTGAGGAAATTCAAATTTAAAAAAAAATGATTCGATCGGATATCGACACTCTATATTGTTCACAGAAGGGTGCGCTGCCAATACGCGAAATAGACTAATTTTCCATTCGGACAACGACAATCAGTCCATTTCGCCCTAAGCCTGACTCAAAAAAAAACTCACATTTGTGAAATACGACGAGTTCGCCATGGTATAGAAGAGTTTCATCGACTCCTCGAGGCGATTCTGAAACAATTACATAATCAATAACAATAACAAATAATAATAACAACAATAACAACATTGTTCACGTACCGATTGACTGTCCTCATTGCACAGTTGGTCGTACTCGGAAATGGCGGAGAGAAAGATGATGGCGCCTACCTGAACTTTGATCGTTGCACTTTGATCTTTCAACTTTGATCCTTGAGCTGTGAGCGTTTTGATTGCGATAAGCACGAGTAATGCCGAAGAAAAAAGAAACTGTACAGAACGAACATCCTCAAATTGCGAGAGCCACTTCTTGCGTTCAGAACGCTGACCGCCGACATCGACGAAACTTAATTAATTAATTAATTAATTAATTGCTTATTTAATTAATTAAATGATTTTTTAAATATATATAGTTCATAGTTCACCGGAAGTCAGAGCCCTTGGTGTTGAGACGAATCTCGACCACGCCAGTAGTAGGGATGCGCAGGTTGAGATAGTCCTTAGTTAATTATTAATTAAATAATTAAATCAAATGAACTCAACCTCATTCGAGGGCGAGTAGTCCGGGGCGCAGATGCGATCAAGATTGTCGAGAAAGCTGAAAAAAGATAAAAAAAAAACGTTTTTTTGTTTTCGTTATCCTTAGGGTACGGTAGATGGACCGAGAACTGGTTGAATACTCACTAGCCAATCGAATCGGTAACTTGCAGTTCGCTCCTTCTCTCGTACGCCTCCCTGATGCGCTTGTCCTTCCAGAGATTCTGAATTAGTTGAATATTTTTATTTAATTTTATGTAATTAATTAATTAATTAATTAAGCAATTAACATACCTTGAGTGCTCGTTTGGCCTCGTAGGAGATCGGTTCCATGTGCTTGTTGTTCCCGATGATCTCTTGGATGAGCATCGCGTCGTTCTTCAAAGTTTTCCATGACGGGTGGGTGAAGGATTGCCACCGGCGAGCGACCTACGTGTGTCATTTTAGAACCCACTTTTGAAAAGGGTTCTTAGAACTCTATCATAGTTCTGAAGCGTGGACAGACCCTAGTTCTTGTGAAAAATTCTGAGAGAAAACTAGAGAGAGAAATAATGAAGAACCCGCGATTTGGAACTCGTCGTGAGTTCTAAAACTACAAGGGGGCTTTCTTCATTCGGTTCTCCTCCCTGACCGGCACGAGAGCACACATAATGAAGAGAGCCAGTGCTCGTCAAGCCATCCCTAATCAACAGTTACAGGCAGTTAGAAATGAAGTCTACTGGTACTTCGAACGCTAGAACGAGCTAAAGCATGAACCCCAACAAGCAAAAGGATACGACATCACACGGCGTTTTCAAAAATCCAACCACTGCCTCTGGGTTAAAGGTAGTACCTTTTTAAAAATCATTACTAGATACTTATAACTCACCGCGGACGCTGCTTTCGGCTGCGGGCCAATCTGCAGGTGGTCAACGCCCTCGCACAGGTCAGCCATGCCGTGGTAGATGTTCGAGTAGATGCGTCTCTGCATTTTCGAAATGTTTTTTGAAGGCATTTACGAAAATGAGCTATTCTGACCTTCTCCGCCTCTTTCTCAAGCGTACCGAAGTTGTTATCGTGAATAATGCTGAAACTCATTTACACAAATCTGAATTTCGAAACGAAGCGTACCGTAGCTGCTTGAAAATCGTGCTCTTCCCGCATTCTCCGGTTCCTGAATGTAACGATTCTTCAAGAATACGGTAGTCATCTAAACGACGAATTTCCGGTCCAAAGTCCGTAGAATCTACGCATGTGGTGTCTCACGTGCACCTCATGACCACTTGAAGTGATATCTTCTGATTGCGAGAGATAAGGCAAAAACGGGAGCCTCTCTTACTCGTTTGGCCCCTTGAGTGCCCCGAGACATCTTTCGTGGGTCCCGAGTGTTATCTAGGAAACTAATGAGCACTCAGGCTCTGCTCAAAGCTACCGTAGTCAGAAGCCTCTGAACGAAATGAGGCACCCCGAGATATCACGAGCCAAACTTTCGAGGCAAACTTTTGACCACCTTTTCTACATTTTTCTCCTTTCCGGCCACCTTGAATTTGTAGCTGGCTACAACATGCAGCGACACCTCCACAACATTGTCTACGCATTTTTTCCTCACATCTCCTCGATTAGAGCGATTCTGACAGCCCCACTGACAGGGCACAATTGTAGACGTCACAAAATCAATGTATTCTTAGATGAAAAGATTATGAACGCAGACTCGAGCAAAACGAAGATAAATAAGGTACGAAGAGGACAAGAATAGCGTGACTAGAAGGTAGACAGAGGTCAGAGACGAGTGAGGATCACAAGTCGCTTTTCCACAAAGATCAGGGTAATTCTCAGAAGAAAATAAGGCGTATGTAGGAGAACGGAATGACGTTACATTCTATTGACCTCTTCCAACCTTAGCATCGAATGAACTAACCCAGCAACAGCAACTTCAACGTGGCCTTCTCGTTGACCCCATTCTTATTATTATTCGCACAAATATCAAATGCTTTCCAACTATAGCATAGCGTATACTCAAAGCGTCCCGAAGCCATTTAATAGCCTAAAATCTTTTACAACTAACCTAGCAGTAGCAACTTCAGCGTGGCCTTTTCGTTGTCCTTTTCTCTGGCTAGTGCTCGATCGATTGTCCGAGACTGGACAATCGGCGTCTTCTGGGCGCATACCGCAGCGCCCATGGTTGAGGGTTACTGTAAGATAATGGATTGCCATACGGTAGAATACGGATGTCGACGAGATAATCAAGTGGAATGAGGTATTATACGGTAGTCAATGCGATAAGTCTGAGATCACGATGCAATAATTGAGTTGGGAGGATCCAATGGACGCTGATCTAGGTAGAGACGGGACCTCGAATCTCCGGAATTCCCACGAGACCTTCTAATGAGCACGTCAAAGAGGCAAGTGGACGGAAAAGGGGGCGGGGGATCCTCTTGTTTCAAGTGCCTCGATACTCAGCTATCATACCTATTCGGGAGGAAGAGGGCGCGAGAGAAGCAAAGAAATAATGTCGAATGAAAAATGTACCACAGGAAACCCAACGAATCATTGAAAGAAGAGGACGCACTACCCTCAACATTCCCGAAGGCAGAGAACGCGAGAGACGACGAGCGAAACTAACGAAGTCCGCGGCTGTGTCAAAAAGGAGCGATAAGGTCCGTGAAAGGGCAAAATTAGGCGCGTTTAGTAGGCTACAATATGGGGTTGATGAGGAGGAAAAGCAAGCGTGGCTGTTGCAAGACGTCTCGTAATGAGGCAGAACGTGCTAGATGGAGAGTAAAGCTCCGACGAGGACACTAGAAACTACACAAATTAAATTGTTCAGGGTCAGGTTGAAGCGAGGGACGTCAGTAAAGAATGGATTAGCCCATTGGAAAGAGTGTGCGGAATCCATGCCATCCACTGTGCTGCATGATCTTTAGTATCTAGTTCCTCGATAGTAAAATTTCATAAGATTATCATAAAAATTGCGAATAACTTCCGCGTGTGACGCAAAGTTGCTCGATCTTTGAAGGATCTTTGACGGATCTTTGAAGATGCAAGATGACACTAGCTTAGTCAGAATTAGTCAACACTAGAGCAAATAGAGATATCTACATTAATCTTGAAGTGTTTGATGCTAGACCATATTAACCTTTTTTACTAGGAAAGACGGGATCAAACGAAGGGAAGATGTATCAACAGAGTACATAGCAGTTGGTAAAAATGATGAACATGTATAAAGAAAGTGTTATTTCGGCGACTACGCTGGGTGAGTTTTTCTAAAGTTATCTGAAGGATTACTCATGTTTGATGTGGATTTATGATTCGCTAATCTTTAAGGATGACTTTAACACGACCTCCTTTGAACATTGCGCAGATTTAGTAACAAGTTTTCCGTATAACGATGCAGATCTTCTTTAGCAAGGACGCGATCAAGCTTCGTGAGTGTATCTAAAAGATTTATTAATAGATTCTACTGTAATTAGGAATTTGCATATCTTCAAACTGTCTTATTTTTTTCACAGGCAGCCCTTGTGAAGCCGACTTATCCTGGTTGACTCATGCAATGTAAAATCCAATACACGTGCACACCACATGTGCTTGAGGAAGAGATGGGAAGTAGGGATGACAAATCGGCACTCGTCTCTCCTCATTTCGCGTGCTCTCTCGTCTCTCTGACAGGCGAGAGATCATTCGAAACGAGAGAGGCGCGTGCCGATTTGTCATCACTAATGGGAAAATCTCTTTAATTGGAACATCAGTTGATTGTCACTCATCACTTCTGAAGTGTTTGTTGGATAGAGTGAGTGATATGAAGAGAGAATCTGAGAGAGACGTTTCCCAATAAGCGTGGCAGGAAACGACCACTCGAGGCAACGGAAAGTCACGAATATTTCTCGATTGGTTACAAGAAGTCCTCAGTCTTAGCAAAAGACAATCCAATGGTTTGGACTCATTCGAAAATAATGAGTTTTTATTTATTGATAAAGTCATCGAATTCGTACAAATGATGCACAATACGTGAAGCCTCAATTTCGAGCAACAAAACGATTGAAAATGAAAAATAAGGAAACGTTTTCTATGCAAGTTGGAAGAGTCAGTGAGAGCTGTCAAATTAAGGGGAAGCCGGAAGCTCCGATATTTTTCTTGTTCTGGCAGGTCAGATAGAAAGGATGGATATAGAGATGGTAGGAGGCGAATAGAATATGATTAACAGACGTTCTGTATAGGCGTATCATCACGAAATGTGCCAGGAAGTTTGAATATTGAACGTGTGGTGTAAAATTAAGAAGAAGAAGAAGAAGAATCCTGCAGAAGTAAGATAGCTGCTGCCTACTTAGGAACAACAGCGAGAATTCTAATTAGTATTGGGCTCTAATTAGTAATTAGTACGAGTGGCGCTATTCGATATAGAATACGATTGGGGGAGTAGTATACGGCGGATCGGAATATCCATGGAGTCTTCCGCATCACCAAACCCGATTCATTCCTGAAGTGGCGGGGTCAGTATCAACGTTCACTGAAAGCATTCGGTCAGTATCTAACAAAATGAAAAAGGTAACAACTTGGAACCCAAAATTAAAAAAAGAAACAAAATTAGGAAAGAAAACTGAAGATCCAATGAAAACTGAGGATAACCAAGGAGAATATGGAACAGTGTTCGGATTCTCTACATTCCATACAAACTCTTGCTTTATCTGACTGAGAGAGCGCAGGAAATGGAGAGAGTCCGAGCATTGCTAGGAATACGTTATCTCGTAGCTCATACCAAAGTATTCTCGACGGTGGAATGCTCGACTGCATGGTTGTGTATTTGTTCATTTGCCTGTATTTCAGCGAAGTAAGAAGTCTAAACAAATGATTGAAACTTGTTGCTAATGTGTGTTGAGATTTGTTGTTAATCTGTCTCAACAAGTGTTTGAAAAAACGGGTAATAGTAAATTCATTTCCCTCTGGTCGAGTGATAAGATAGTAGCCGGTTTGGTGATACGAGAAACCGATTTTCAAACTCTTCTCCGAGCTCAAACCTCAATAAAAACCTGATAGATAGAGATTCTGCTGGATAATCCCCTCGATCACAGTCTCGAAGATGAAACTGACCTGTAATTATATTAATTACGTTAAATATAAATTATTAATTCTAATCATCACTTTATTTCTGAGACCTGGTACCTCACCGGGTACCAGGAACCAGTCGGTACCGAGAAAAAGATACCGATTGGTACCGTACTTGATTGGTGTCGGTGGCACAGGTGAAGTGCGAGAAGAAGCTGGTGCCCTTCTTCTTGGTGGCCCTTGCCAGTGTGTCGAACTTCGACTCGATGTATCTTAATTGTGAATTGCTGTGAATTTGATCATATCCTTCGCGTTTCTCCTTTCTGTGATGATTCTCTATACACAGACTATTGCATTGTGAATCAGATGACGCCAAGCCGAGGAAGAGACCATGAACTGATTCAAGAAAAGAAGAGTGAGGTTACCTCGAAGAATCCTCGAAAGTGTCAGGTCCTGAAGAAAGAGATTTATTTTAATGAGCTAATGACCGCGCAATGAGGTTTATTTCCCAATTCGTGTAAAGCTAAGTCACCTTGGAAGTTCTCGAAAAGGCACGAGATGGACTTCTTCTTGATCTTCTCTCGGAAGATATCCGTCTTGTTGAGGAAGAGGATGATAGTCGTCTGCGAAATTCACTTTTTTACATGAAACGAGGCTCGTAAAAATGCCAGCATCTTCGAATTAAAAAAAGGCGAAAATAAATCAGCAAAATGAGCTCACATTCTTGAACCAGCCTGAGTTGACCATGGTGTCGAAGAGTTTCATCGACTCCTTCAGACGATTCTTCAAATATTTATTTATCTCTCGTGATAAATAGCTCAGTCATAGTTTAATCAAAATCAGCGGTTTTATGACAAGGTTATGGCTACCGTCCCATGCTGATCTGAGTTACATAAAATGACCGACCGTGGTGTTGTCCTCGAAGAGCATCTGATCGTACTCATTGATGGCAGACAGGAAGATGATGGCGCTGACCTGTTATTGTTATTGTTTTTGTTTTTGTTTTTTCTGTTATTTATTTTGTTTTTGTTTTTTTTCTTTGTCCCAAAACACTCACATCCTCGAATTGCGAGATCCATTTCTTGCGCTCCGAGCGCTGACCGCCGACATCGATGAAGCTTAATTGTCATATAGTTTTCAAAAGTTTTCGAAACCATCCCTCCAAAACATGGAACTGAGCCTCCACATGAAGTTAGCTACTAGTGTTGAAACCTATTTGGGGGAAATGGAAATATATTTTATAAATCACCGGAACGACGTGTCCTTGATCTCGAAACGATGCTCGACGACGCCTGTGGTCGCCGTGCGCAGGTTGAGATAGTCCTTAATTAAGTAATTATTGATTAATTTAATTTATTACTTGTTAATTAAATAATTAGCTAAACAAATAATAAACTTATGATCAAACTTCATTGGACAGCGAATAATCAGCAGCGCAGATTCGGTCCAGATTGTCGAGAAAGCTGAAGAGATTTTATTTTTCCTCCTGGGTATGGTAAAACAATCGACAGCAGTAAACAAATCTCACTAGCCGATCGAGTCTGAGATCTGGAACTCGTTCCTTTTCTCGTAGACCGCCCTGATGCGCGTGTCCTTCCAGAGCTTCTTAATTAATTATCAATTAATAATTATTAATTACTAATTATTAGTTAATAATTATTCACAAAAAAAACGAAACCAATACCTTGAGCATGCTCTTCTGTTCATGCGTGATCGGTTCCCCATCCTTCTTCTCCTTTACAATCCCGTTGATGGCATGCGCGGCGGACTTCAAAGTGCACCATGACGGGTCTTCGAGCGGTTGCCGATGAGCGAGCTAAAGCCGTATGCATGAACCTCGACAAACGCTCTGACGTCATCAGCCTTCAGTTCCCTATTCTAATCGCGTTTCTTTAATCGATTGGGGGGGGGGTGCAGCAGGGCCCCCCCAATCGATTCGACAACGTCGACGAAGCTCCTTTTCCATGCTCACCCATCATCCTATTCCCTGTAATACCGTCTCCATAACGGAATAAATATTGAATTGAATTGAATTGAATAGTGTGCCAAAGTGGAACATTGAGGTTCATCCGTGCGGCCTCTAGAAGAAGCCTGATCCCGTTTGTTGCAGAGGTTCTTGCATTCTGCACGTTTGCCTCGACCCAAATATTGCCTTCAAATTGCATCCAACTCACCGCCGATGGTCCATCGAATTCGGCAAGGACAGCCTGGCACAGGTCGTTCATGCCCACGTAGATGTTGGAGTAGACGCGTTGCTGAAGATTGTGAGGCTGTTGAGTGTCTATGACCCAATAATTATCTAGAAATATCTTTCTATCAGTGACCACTTCACGATTAATAAGGACCGTTGCTCCCCCAGTCACACTTTAGTGAATTATTTTGGTAAATAATCAGATCATTAATTAGTTCTTCCGTCGTTAGCTAACAAATGCCTAATTCAAACAAACCTTCTGCTTTTCCTTCTCCTCCGCATCGAACGGCTTGTCGTGAAGGATGCTGAAACAAATATTATATTTTAAAATACATTTTATTTTGAAATCGTAAACTTAATCAGACACTTACCGTACTTGCTTGAGAAACGTACTCTTTCCGCACTCGCCGGTGCCTGAAAAATCGATTGATGGGGATTACGGTAGCCATCGAAATATTCGGGCGATCGATAACTTGGTAATCATAAAATCGGAAACTATGATTGGGAAATAAATTTTAGGAAATTAGAATTTAAAACCTCTTTAACGGAAACGCCACTTTAAAACCTCTCGATTGAGAATCGAGAAAATAGAAATGACGGAATGATCGATTTGATTTCGTAACTGACAGTAGATCAACGAAATTAGAGAAACGACGATTTGTAACCGGTGACCTGGAACCGTGGTAGATCAAAGCCTGTCTCTCGCCTCTCTCTAGTCTCTCCCTACGTATCGATCGACTGTAGGCCTCTCCCTTCCCG
>LS581161.1:270492-284393 GCA_900490775.1 Pristionchus maxplancki
TTGTCATTTCCAGGGAAAACGAAGAGAATGGTATGTGATTTTTCAATAATATATGGCCATGCCAACATTCTAAAGAAAGAAAAACAACAATTCATCATGCCGTTGAATTGTGCGCGATTTTTAAAAGTTTTAGTACGCGCGTAATTGTTTGATTGCGACTTCCGCTGTTTATCTCTGGCCTTGGCAAAACCTTCTGCAGCGGGGTGGAGTCGAGCAAACGGGGCGCGGACACCAAGGCAGACGCACTACCACTCAGCCATCGAGACATGCTATCACCACCTCTCTAGAGTGTATTTGGCTGCGATGCCTCTCTCTAGGCTCCGCCCCCTGTGCTTAGCGTCTCGACTTCCAGTCGATTACATAGGAGAATGTGCGCGCACCTTTTTGGCTCTAGCGCGTCTCAGAGGAAAGATATCAACAAACGGCCAAAAACATGTTGTTATTGGGTCCCAGGCGGACAGTTTGGCTAGTGTTTTGACAGAATCCGATAATATCTCCGATCCACCTTGCGTCCCCTAAGTAAAGTATAAAAATAAAGCAGAAAGGAGAACATACTGTATCGAATCCGCGTAGGTGTTGGGGCCTGAGAAGGTGAAAAATGTAATGGCATAAACTAGAAACATACCTTTGTATTTCTTGAAAAGATCATTAATTCCCTTCTTCTGAATCTTCTCCTTGAACAAATCGGTTTTATTCAGAAAGAGGATGATTGCAGTCTAAAATAATTGAACGTGGCTTCTTTTTTCGGGATTCATTGTAACCGGATCCGACGGAATAGTGCAAAAAAGATGCTCACCTTCTCAAAGTATGGACCGTTTATAGTTGAATTGTACAGTGCCAACGAATCTATGAGGCGATTCTGAGAATACATATACATGAGAATACTATCAAAGAACCAAAAGAGTACGTAAAATGGAGAATCATTTCTTGAAAACAGATTCCACAACTACACAGCAACCAACCGTATCGGCGCTCTCGCGCATCTGCTGGTCGAACTCGGAGATGGCAGAGATGAAGATGATTGCGTTCACCTGAGAAATTACATGAATTATTCGTAATTAATCGATATTTAGGACTTTCGAAACTAAAAAAAAGCACTCACATTCTCAAACTGCGAGATCCACTTCTTCCTTTCAGATCGCTGACCTCCGACGTCGATAAAGCTGAAAATTTGTTTATTTTTTATTTTAAAAAGCTTTTTTTAATTATTTTAATTCTCGCGAAATCTCACGCGAAGTCATTGCTGTTGATGGCTATCCGATACTCGACAATGCCACGAGTAGGGATGCGGATGTGGAGATAATCCTCAAATAAAGTTCATCATCAACATTTCCACTCTGAATCTTGCAGATTTTCACCATTCAGATCATAATTTTTCGCGTGTTGATCCGCACTTACCTCATTCGATGGCTTGTAGTCACTAGCTGTGATTCGATCAAGTGAATCGAGAAAGCTGAAATTTCGACAATCGTTTTTGCAAATCACATGATTCCCTCGCTTCGTTCTCCAAGTTTTGAATCATTGAATAACATGTGCAGAGAGCAATGGTCTGACTCTCCCTCTTTCCCATGCCCTCTCGCTTCTCTGATCGAGGAGAAAACATTTCGACATAAGAGAGTCAGATGATTACTCTGTCCTATCCAAGCAGCGCTATGACAATGATGTGGACTGAGTGTTTTCTGGGAAACAAGAAGGTCCAGATCGAGTAAATTCAAACACTTACTGTTTAATGGAGTCAGCCACTTGTAGCTCGCTCCTGAGCTCGTACGCCTTTCTGATGGTGGGATCAGCCCAGAGGGCCTGAATTGGTCAGAATAACTAGATCGAAGAAGATCTGAGAAAAGCACAACCGATAGCAAGAGAAAATACCTTCAGCGCTCGCTTTGTGTCATTCGAGATCGGATCGGTCTCCCTCTTGGCGGTCAGAATTGCCCTGATGTGGATGTAGTGGCCCTGGAAGAGCGTAAAAATTAACATTAATGACCTCCTTCCTGAGAAGAACAACTAAAAATGGCCAAAAAATCGGGCATCACGTCACAAATGCTGAATTCATTGTCACTCATACCTCATTTTGAGGGGTCAATTTGCAGGGTCAAAGACCTCCTTCATTGTCGAAAAAGCTGATAGAGCAATTTGTCCCCTCAACCCCTTCCCTCCCTCTCATTCTCCATTCGCAAGCCAAAGTTGCGTGGCCGCCACCATTCTCTAGTAGAAATGAGACGAATGAGAGGGGAGGAGAGGGTGAGGGGACAAATTGATCTATCAGCTTTTTCGACAATGAAGGGGGTCTTTGACCCTGCAAATTGACCCCTCAAAATGAGGTATGAGTGACAATGAATTCAGCTAAAAAGACGATTTTTGCTGTTTTTCCACTACAATAGTGCTCACCTCTGCTTCCTGAGATAGGAGCATTCTCAACAGCGTCACTCCCTCGCACAAGTGGCCCATGCCCTGGATGATGTTGGCATAGACGCGGGCCTGAAAAGGAAAAATACCTCGGGTTCGACTCCCGGTCAGTGACTTTTGCAAAAATCGCACCTTCTCCATGTCCTTCTCGCCGTCCGACCACTTGTCGTCGTGGAGGATTCTGAAGTGCATAGCATCGACTCGTCACAAACATGATCATCGCATAATTACACTTTTCAGAATACAATTTTCATCGGGCTTCTGGTTGCTATTCTAGATAGACCCCTAGTATAGCCCTAACGAAACGTCGTCGAACAAATTTAAAAGAATACTGCTCACCTCACTTGCTTGAGGATCGTACTCTTGCCGCACTCGCCAGCTCCTTTAAAATGATGATGCGGGGAAGAAAGTGGAAAAATACGAACCGAGTAGCAGCAACTTCTTCATCTCCTTCACTTTGCTGCCGTCCTTCACCAATTCCCTGTCGATCGCTCTTGATTTGACGATCTCTGCGGGCTCGTTGCTACAGGCGGAGCCCATCTTGGCTGAAGGAAGGAATGGAAACATACGATTCTACAGAATAGGGATAACAACATAGCACGTGGAGAGAGTGGCGCAAACTCCCGCTTGGCACTTGAGAAGCTAGATAGATTGATTCAAGGTAAGTTGGGGAAATTAGTGCTGCGATAAAGCTCGTTGCGAATAATTTGAGCGAATAACAACGATTTGGGCGACAAGGAAACGAGTCGAGAGCGCAAAAAGGTGTTATGAGCCGGGCAGACATTGTGTGGTCTAGCCCAAAAACATTGATTCTTTCAATCTCTCTATTTCACAAACAGCGAGAGATAGTGTAGAATGAGGAGATGATCTCTTGAAAGATGTTTACAGCGCAGTGGCTAAAGTCGCAGAGTAGTCGTCAGAGTCTCTCCATTCTGCCTTGACACTCACATTGTCTGGTCTGTCAAAGAGAGCGGGAATTGAGAGTGCAACTATGATTCAAAAGTCACGCGATGTGCCTCGGAACAATGGAGAGTCTCTCGGAAAGCTAGAGCAACGGGCTGACGCGCGTGATTCTGAGGATGGTGGTGTGAGATGGGCGTTTGTACTACTCCAAGCGAAAGATCGATGGATGATGTGTGAAAGATGCAGCACGTGGGCCAAAAATGACCGAGAACATACTACTTACCTGAGGAATACGCCTCAAGTAAAAGCAAGTAAAAAGCCTAGAGTTGTTGACCGATATCTCTATAGTTTCTTGACCTAAGGCTCATGTGGGATAAATGGAGAGTGACGATCGCAGTTTTCCTCTCCTTCGTGGAGATTCACGAGGGCATTCGATCGAGAGTCGCATGAAATGGGCGCGCCAGTGATGTGATAATTTGAAAAATCCGAAGGAAGCTATGGCGTCAACGGAGGTGGTATCTCCTCACTTATCCATTAGGAGACAAGGAATGTGGGCGTCGCTAAGCTGTTTTCTCTGGGTGGCCATGGACGCGGTACTTTTCTCAAGATAAAATGAAAAGACTTGTTTTCGGATTAGTACTGATATGAAGAACACGATGTTTTGGGTGCACATGTAGCCCAGTAGTAGGAGGTTGGCTATACTTCTAACCAGTCAAACTGTGCTTCAAAAAGACTCATGAAGTTAAACTTGAACATCTTTCAATGATGATTCACGCTGTGAATGAATCAATATTGCAATGATGTTGCCTTCTGTTCCAGATTGTGACGTAATCTGGTGGTGCTAGGACAAATTAAAAAAATTTTCTGGGAAAGGTACGTTTCGGAAGTTTTGGCTGGGAACCGCCATCTTAGAAGAATCGTCGAGGAATGAGAGGGGTGAGAAGTGAGAATTGTAGAATGATCATCTCGGAGGAATCGAGATGGAATGAGTTCCTTTCTTCATTATTCCCTCTTATTCTCTCTCTTTCACAAAGGAAAATCATTCCTCGACGATTCTTCCAAAAGAGCGGTTCCCAGAAAAAACTTCCGAAACGTACCTTCCCAGAATTCAATTATGAAATGACTTTGTTAAAACAATATAAATTTACCCAATCTGATATTTTGAGATTGAAAGTTCCCAGAAAAAAAGTTATAAGTTGACCTAACACCAATCTGGTGCATTGTTGAGCTGAGCTCGGGAATGGATTAGTGTAAAAGTGATTTGCTCGAGAACAATGACCAAAGTTCTTTCCTTCGTATTCCTTGATGCATTCTCTACAGTTTGAATCGCAGAATTTTTCCAACGATGAATTTATTATTTTTTTAAAGAAACCCGATATGAGAAACCCAATACAACGAAAATTACGATCGCATTTGGTGAAAAGGTGGCATTCACACGAGAGATGTGAGTGGAACAAGGAAAATTGGGAGGAATTGAACGAGAAATGAGTCGTCACTACTACCTGAGCGACGAAATTTTGCTTATCGAGGTAGTAGGACGAAAAAGGGGGTTAGAGATAGGGAAAGAATATAATTAACAAAATTATGCACATATGCAACAGAGATGATTCGACGCATAAGAAATGAGGAAACTTAACTAAAGACAGCAACGTTAGGAGGCCAGGCAAGTGTGAATATGGTAAACAACATCATGCGCACATGCAAGAGAGATCGAAGTGCATGAAATAGGGATGCTCAAGAAAAGATTGAGTGCTTTGGCAGGACATGCCACCAAATAAGTTGAGCTGAGCTGCAACAAAAACTAAAGAACAACGAGGAAGCGACAAACACAATATACTCTTCTAGCTCAAATAACAATGTTAATCATCAACATTATCACACATGTCGTCACGTCCTATCACTACTGGACTAATGCAAAATACTGAATGAATGAAATAATGGAGGAAAATCACTGTAATGAAAATCTCCTAAAAAAATAGAAAGAATCTTGAAGTTAATCGCATGTGCAGCGATTTTAGAGGCAGAGCCAGAACTAAGTCAGTGGGAGACAACGATGGGGGGATAAGCTGTAGAATTGAGAAGAAATCGCAAAGAAGAAGGATGAGAGAGACATCGCTTAAGAGATTCCTGCAAAGGCAACAATCAGTCGACACGTTTACGATAAATTCAGAAACTCGGTTTGACGACGCCTTGTATTCGCAACAAAACCATACCCATTTTCTGGAGATTATTCGTGATGATCGATTCGATTACCGATCCTATCGCGAGTTGGACCTAAAATGACAATACGTTTTGATTGATTATCGATTCATTTTCTGTTTAACCCGCCTGATTGGAATCCGTCGCGCAGGTGTAGTGGGAGTAGACAGTCTTGTCAGGGGCGCAAGCTAGGAATGCTGATTTTATGTACCTGGAATTATCGTTATTTCACTGACGCATGTTTGCTCGTGTCTCGTCTCTCCTAATTTCGCGTGCTCTCTCGTTTTTCTGATCGGCGAATGATCATTCTAAACGAGAGAGGCGCGTGCCGAATTGTCATCACTAGTGGACACAGCACTACAAACGAAAACGTACTTCAGCGAGTCCTCGTAGGTATTCGGTCCTGGAATCAGGATTGTTACAGAAAAAGACGCCAACAATTACCATGATATCCAACAAAGAGAGAATTGATTGACTTCGTCTTGATCTTCTCACGGAAGAGGTCGGTCTTGTTCAAAAACAAGATTATAGCCGACTAAAATAAAGATTATTTCTTAATTCTGAACAGTCTTTTCACCTTCTCAAACACGGGCATATTCACAATCTCTCTGTAGAGACTCATCGAGTCGAGAAGCCGATTCTGGAAAGCATCAATTAATATTTTTTAAAATTTGTTCAAAATTTTAAAAAAACTGAAAATTACTCGCCTCATTCGTCCTTTCGACGAGTTTCTGATCGAACTCTGAGATTGCAGAGATGAAAAGAATGGAATCGACCTGAATACATAAATTACATGGAAAAGTCTAGAAAGTTACCTCATGGAAATGGTTGGCCCACTTCTTTCTCTCTGATTTCTGACCTCCGACGTCAATGAATCTGATAGTGATGATTTTTGGTTTTTTTTTTGATTTTTTTGGGCAGATAGTTTGATAAATAAGTAATCTCCATGGTTGTTAATGCCGTGATTGGAGCCCGACTCAAAACTACGTACTATAGTCCATCATACGTACTAACCTATTGATAGGCGACACAACGCACATAGGTAGCCAAATCATGTCAGAGGGGAAATTGGCGGGGCTTGCGGCCCCTACTTATGACTGTAAGGAATACTCACGCGAACTGGCTGCCCTTGATCATGATGCGATGCTCCTGGATGCCTCTGGTGGGGATGCGCAAATGGAGCAGATCCTGGAATGTTAAGAAGGAGACGGATGGCCGATCAATGATAGGTCAATGATACCCTTCCCATTTCTCTCTACAGCCCGCGGAGAGCATTTGAATTTTAGTTAAATAGGCACATACCTGATTGGTCGGCTCGAAGTTGGGCTGGGTGATTCTCTCGAGCTCGTTCAAGTAGCTGCAAAATATATTTTAATCATTCCAGCCCCGCGTGTTTGCATCTCCCTTCCTCGCAGGCAATTAAATTAATGTGTTTCCCTGGATTCAACTCTAATTACGTTATTGGGGATTTCGAAGATAATTCCTTTTGTTAAAGGAGGCGTGGCACGAATATTTTTGTAGGCAATCTGAACCTAGTTAATCCCTAGTATCCGAGTGCAAAGCCAAAATTTGAAGTCTCTAGCTTAATTTTAAAGCGAGCCATGATGTTTATAGTACAAAAAGTCATCTCCTCAACGTGCGTGCTCTCTCGTTTATCTAGTCGTTTATCTAGTAGCTTCTGCCATCACAACAAGTCGATGTAAACAGATTTAAACTAAACGATTAAAACTCACTAAGAGATCGAGTCGGCCACCTGGAGTCTGCTGCGGAGCTCGTACGCCCTCCTGACTGTAGGATCAGCCCAGAGATCCTGCAATGGTGCGATTGCGGGACTAAATTTACTCATCGACAGTTTTTTTTCAGAGAAAGTGTCGACCCTTATTTCGAATTATTATGCACACCTTAAGTGCCTCCTTGGTCTCCTCCGTAATCGGGTCCATGTCCCTCTTTTCCTTGAGAACTCCCTTGAGAATATCGTAGTGTTGCTGGAAATGGATCAATTTTCACGTTGGTTAACCTCAAATTCTCCCCTTTGGCTATCTGAATTCTACCCCCCCACTTGTTTTCTTTATAAATTGCTATGGATCGTAGTGTTGCTGAAAACGGATTAGCCTACACATTTGTAAAGCTGCGATTAAAGATATAAAGATGTCAGATGATAAATGTGACGCGTAACAACCGTTCTTTATGTTTCTTCTTCTTTTCCTCAAAGGGGTTCTTTTTCATCCTCACATCCAAAACACCCGACGAATCCTCACCTCGAGTTCAACCGTAAGGAACAGGTCCACCTTCTCCACTCCCGCGCACAGCTCTGCAGCGCCCATCACGATGTTGGAGTAGATGCGTCTCTGAATCACACGACTCTCTCACTTTTGCACGCTTTCTCGCATACTCTGACCATGAATGAGAGAATGTACGTCTAGGGGTGAATCATTTTAGAGCTGGTTATTTTAGAACTCTACAGGGGTCAAAAATAAAATGTCCTGAAAACTTTCTGAGATCAAAATAACAAGATCTAAAATGAACAGTTCTAAAATGATACACCCTCCTACTTCTAGGTCGGTGGTCAATTCGCGTCTTGGCTGTGAAACGTACCGATGTTAGCATGACGTAAGAGTGTCACAAGAGCATTTTAAGCCTCATTTGATTGATGTCTACACAAGAGTGTTTTTTCCGAGAAAATTTTGGAAAACCCTAGGAATCGTTAATTTTCTCCCGGTTTGTTGGTAACACACCTTCTGCATCTCTTTGTTCTCCGACTGCCAATTGTCGTCGTGCATGATGCTGAATTGAGATGCATTTCGAGACCGTCATTAATAATAAAACGATTTTATGCGAGCCACATCTAATACAGAAATGAAGAAAACCATTGCTCACCGCACTTGCTTGAGGATCGTCGACTTGCCGCATTCTCCGGCCCCTGGAAAGGATTAGGAAGTGGTGGAAACGACGGGAACTCATTCGAGAAAGACGAGAGAAAACAAGTAGGATGCAATCAGGTTCAAGGCGCCTACATGAAAAACCCGGTGATGGCACGTTTTGGAACTCGCCTTTTGGAACTCTTGAAGGTGGACATTTTAGGAACCCTATTTCCTAGACCAGTGACGTGTTGGAACATGGAGCCTTCTCATTCAGATCAGTGACGTTTTAGAACCTTCGGGCAATCGAATAGGTGACCGACAAACCCAGGAGCAGCAGCTTCTTCTGTCTGGCGGTCTTGTCCCTGTCTCTCTGGAGTTCCATGTCAATCTTCTGCGAAGCGACAACGGCCGCTTCCTTTTCGCACACAGCGCCCATCTTTCCTTAATTATTAATATTAATAATTTACTTATTTAATGAATTACCTTGTTAATGACTCAAGGAAGATTCAGTGGTGGGCGAGGGTGATAACAGAGTAGTCGAGGAAGGGACCTGAAATGTGATAATTCCTGAAGAAGATTGGTGTGTTGCTAAATAGTGTTGACAAATCGGCACTGGTCTCCTCATATTACGTACTATCTCGTCTCTCTGACCGGCGAGAGAGCATTCGAAACGAGAGAGGCGCATGCCGAATCGTCATGCAATGCTCACCTCGAAGTGATATGTCTACCAGATTCAGTTGATTGCTGACGTCAGCAGGAGGATATGAGAGAGGATGAACACCAGATTGCCACGATAGAATACTGGAAAACAGAGACACATTATCTATGAAAAGATACGCAGATTTCGAGGGAAATTTCGCGAATTTGCTCTTAATCGCGTAAAAATGAGGGTGAAAAAAAAGTAGAGACAATGAAAAAAAGGTCTGGGGTGTTAACAGGAGGAGCGATCCTTTAAGGAAGTGGTTCAAACTCACGAAAAAGTGGAATTCCCTTCTGGATAACAATGATAACACTCGAGATATGAGGCCGCTTGCCTAAGAATCGAACAAGGTGTAAAGGTAAAGGTAAAGGTGACACCGTTATTCTAGGCAGTTGCGTCCTGCGGTGCGCCACTGCTAGGCCAGTGAACAATTAAAGGCCAATTCAATCCGGAGGGCCTAATCTCTTCTTCGGACCTACTTTACCGCGTGATCAACTCACTACCAATTCCCCTTGCGGGCGCCTTGGTGGGGCGGAGGCTGTGTCACGGCCGGAAATCGAACACGTGTGGGATGGAATGGGAGGGCGCCTTAGACCACTACACCACTTCGCTCTCTTCGCGAACAAGGTGTGGTACATCGATTTTCTGAAAGTCGGTCTAAAGGGGTTCTCGAGGGTAAGGTCTCGAGTAAGGTCTCGAGAGGTAAGCGGCCTCATATACGGTAGCACCATCGATTTTTCTAACACTACGAAGTCTCACGCTCTCTCACTCTATCCAACCGATGTGCGTCGTCTGACTCTCTCTTTGTTGGTGCTCGTCCGTGCTCAGACAGGGTGATGAAGTGTGTGAGATGGAGAGTGTCAGAACGTTAGGGATGATAGTGCGAGAGAATCCATCGCTATCGCAACGGTCATAGAATTTCGCTAGTCCATTAGAGAAGTACGAGAGAGCAGGCAAAGGCGAGAGAGTCAGACGACGCGTCAACGGTTTTTCAGTCAGATAGAACGAGAGTACTCACAGAATTGAGAGAGTCAGGGCAGGAAAACATGCGATTCCTCGGAACAATGGGCGAAACTTCTGACGCACGTCTGTTTTATCTACTATCGAGGAAGTCGCGCTCATGAGCATCGTTGAGACATTTTTCAAATTAAGCAATTAGAAAGTAATTATCTGATATGATGCAGGATGAGCAAAGATATGACTCATCGCCTTCGAAACTCGGACTAATCAAGAGCGAAACCGCCGAAAAAACTTTTTCTGGATCCCCAGAGGTTGAATGAGGCGAGACAGGACAGACGAGCAATCGATGAACCTCCAGGCAAGAGCCAGGCAAAAAAAGCGAGCAAAACGAGGAGAGAACTTCAACGAGAGTCTCGAGTACCGTAAACCCCGCCACCAAATGAGCAACTCGCTCGTTATCCGCAGTCTCTCGGAGAAGGAACAAGCGAGATAGCACTCGAAGTGTGGAGGGCGCATCGACTCGCACCGACCAGTCGATATTTCCATGGGAACGTCCCCGAGTGCCTATCAAGGATGAGAGAGAATCCAGAGTGAGGAAGAAAAAGGGGAGGAGTCTAGGGGTCGGGATTATCCCCCTATCCCTGAGATTCGGGGAGGAGGAGCGATTGCGTCACGAGATCTGAGGGAGAGATATTTTTGAGGCTGCATTAGGGACTCGATTGTCTATTTCGGAGATTTTACACTGTAGAGTAACCACGAAATCGTGTTCGCCGGCTCCGAATGAGGCTAAAGTGGTTTGATCTTCCTAAAATAGGATTTCACACTTCAGAAGAGGGATCATCCTGGTCAAGTCGTGACGCACACATGACATCAACGCTCCTCGAGGAAAACATTGTCTAGTGACGTAAATAGTTTTCGGCCCGTTTCCTCCTTCGTGCGAAAACTTGGATCGTTGTATCGCATTTTTCCTGATTGCGACAATGTGACGAAGGGCGTAGGAGGGACCGTGGAATGATGCCATCAACTAACAATCGGATCGAGGAATAC
The DNA here is from genome assembly GCA_900490775.1 of Pristionchus maxplancki. NCBI lineage: Eukaryota > Metazoa > Nematoda > Chromadorea > Rhabditida > Neodiplogasteridae > Pristionchus > Pristionchus maxplancki. The sequence continues at coordinate 281,569 of LS581161.1, forward strand.
ATTGTCTAATGACGTGAAAGGATTTGAAACTGAGTGATGAATCTTTGAATTTTCATCTTCGGCCGATTTCGAGTTGAGTGGTTCGGCGTGACTCCCTGGGGAAAGAGAATCGATCTTCGAAACCAGGATAACACTTGATTCTACGAGTCAGAATAATTAAACTTACTCTCCAGGGTTCATCTCGTGTCTGTACTAGGGTTGGTGAAATCGGGTCGAGCCAGTCGGGTTCCCGACTGAGGATCTCGACTCGGGCCAAAATAGTCGAGTAGCTCGAAAACGGCAGAAAGTCGGGCAAGCAACCCGACATCGAGAGTGAAAAAGTCGGGACTGTTGTCGGGTTTCGGGCGGACCGAAACCCGACATGACCCGACATGGCCCGACTCTGACCCGACTCTGGCCCGAAGTTCCGCCCGCCCGAATGACTCCCTCGTTCACTAGAGGATGAATCTCTCGCTCTATGGTAAGCGGCTTAGTAGTGTAGTGGCTAAGTTTTGGCGTATGCAGTCATCACCCGCTGGTTCAAATCCTCCTTTGGATTTTATCTTGCTTCATTTTTCCTTTTTGCAATACCTTTATCATTGTTCATTTAGTTTTACCATTATACATTATTCAATTAAAAATTGATATCATCAAAATAGAAGCAAGAGGAAAGTGGAACACCGTGGCAAACTACAAAAGGAATTGAGGAATTGAGGAAGAAAGAAGGAATTTGAACCAGCGGGTGATGACTGCAAACGCCAAAACTTAACCACTACACTACTAAGCCGCCTACCATGGAACGAGAGATTTATCCTCTAGTGAACGAGAAAGTCATTCGGGCGGGCGGAACGTCGGGCCAGAGTCGGGTCAAAGTCGGGCCATGTCGGGTCATGTCGGGTTTCGGTCCGCCCGAAACCCGACAACAGTCCCGACTTTTTCACTCTCGATGTCGGGTTGCTTGCCCGACTTTCGGAGCTCGATCGGGCCATCTAACACTATTCTAAAGTCGGGTACCCGACTATCGAGAAAACCCGATTTCACCAACCCTAGTCTGTACCTTGAATTTTTGAATTGACGATGCGTTTCTTTTGTAGTCAAAATCTTAGTCACTCTGTTATGATGACTCCCCAGGAAGTCGAATTCGATGTGCGTGATGATTTGAAAGCTCATTGAAACAGTTCCGCACACAAGGAACGCGAGGATAGGGGTTTCACACGGAATTGAGAATGATTAATGTATCTCTAAATCCTGCACGCATTCCCGAAGTACTGATCGACGCAACTCTAACTGAGCAGCTATAACGGGGAGACCGATACTTGTTTCTCAAAACGCGACGTTCCAGTTTCCGCCCTCTATCGGACAATGTCTTTGTCGTTTCAATCCGGATGCTTTCCCGACAGGTATCGCATGGGAAATCAGGAGAATGTGGTGATAGAATCCCCTGTTGATGTCCCAAAATGGAAGCGTGATCAATGGATTGAGAATGGATTAAGGAACAGGGAAGCTACAAATCAGCCTTCTCCGAGCCCTCCTCGACTCCATAAAATCACATATTCGCCTCATTTTGTACATAATCCCATAGTGGTTTGGCCTCGGGAAGGCATTAGGAGAAGATCGCAGAGTTCCTCGATACCTGTTGTTATTCGTCTGAGGCGTGATTTCAGAGACATCTCGTACGAATATTTCTATCGGGTGCGCCGATCTTTAATTTCAGTGATGAAAAAAAAGTTTAGTTTGATAAAGAAGATGGTTTGCAAGAATAATTCTTCTCATTATGCAATCCCTTTCGAATTTCCGATAAATAAAGCAGGCTTCTGGAATCCCTCCGTTGAGGTCGCCGATCTATGGATAATGCAATGAATCGTTGGCGAAATGGGGGAAGGGTTGCTGGAGACGATTTGGTCTATTCAAATAACAGAGTTCCTCGTTTTTGTTCAAGGTAGATTTCAGAGACATCTCGTACGAATTCTTGTTGAGGACACCGATCGTCGTCTATTGAGGATGAATTGTTAGAAGGAGCCCGGTGCAGACGTCCATATATCACGGGTTTCCTGTAAGAGTGTAGGAAGCCCGTCCACTAGGAAATATCGATAGTCTCCAAATTCGATGAAAGTTGGTTGATAGGTACCCTTAGGGGTCAGGAAAATATTGATCCACTTCATTTGGTCAAATTTGCCAATTATCGATTTTTATCGATTTTTTTGACCTACCACTTCAAATTGTCATAACTCGGTCAGTTTTGGTCGCACAGAGAGCTTGGGTTAAAATGGTCCTATCAGGACTTTAAAAAAAGCAAAATGTAGCTAAAAAGTAGACGGATAAAAAAGATCTTATCTAACTTCTTCGTAGGAATGACTGTTCTCGAGAATTTTTCGAAAAACCCATTTTACAACTCGAAATTTCCATTTTTAGAGTTGATTAATTATTTTTGCAAGACTCACCAAAACATGGTAAAAAATAACAACCAAAGTCAAAATAACGCGAGGGAGTCGCGATGGGCACATTTCACCCCTAAAAATGGAAATTTCGAGTTGTAAAATGGGTTTTTCGAAAAATTCTCGAAAACAGTCATTCCTACGAAGAAGTTGGATAAGATCTTTTTTATCCGTCTCTTTTTTAGCTACATTTTGCTTTTTTTTAAATCTTTATTGGACCATTTTAAACGAAGTTATGGTCAAAACCCCGATTTTGGTGAAAAAACGACTATGTCCGGGAGCCATACTAGGAGAACGGTGTTGAAGGGCCAGAGATACAAAAATCGGCCAACGTAGCGACCTCACAATAGGTCTGGAGACTTGTTTTGGCCAATAATATGCATTGCCCCAACAGGAAAATTTTGAGCACAC
>LS581161.1:288384-303235 GCA_900490775.1 Pristionchus maxplancki
GCAAGGCATTACTAATCGCACTAAGTGAGCAAGACTAGTGTATCTCTAAACCGATCTTCTCTTTTCTACAACACGCTGAGTAACTGCTTGCTAAGCGCTATTATATAACCTAGAATGATTCCCACTTCAACAAGTGCTCCGCAGCAGCAGTCGCCGCTATGGGAAGTGAGTGTTTCTTTCATTTGAAGATTAGGGATGGTAATGAGCCATTCAACTCTCCTCATTTCGCGTGCTCTCTCGTCTCTCTGACCGACGAAAGATCATTAGAAACGAGAGAGGCGAGTGCCGAACTGTCATCTCTATTGAAGATGTTGACTGGTCAGTTATAAGTTATATAACTTATAACGGTATTCGCAAATCACTCGGCCTTATTGGTGTGCCGAGCTAGCAAATCGCTTCGATTCTGGCTACAACTTTATCAATTTCATCAGTTATTTGGCTAGTCTGAGACTCGATAATGTTCACAGACACCCAAACCGCGATCGATGGCGTTAGCAGCGCAGTTACTCTCGGCGTTCTGCCCTTTCCCGTTCCGCCAACAACTGTCATCGGGATTGCCTCTGTGGCTGCACTGCTCAAGGTTTGTTTATTTTGCTTCTCTCCTTTTCGCGTACTCTGTTGACTCTGTTCTCATCATGATTCTTGTTAGGGTTTTTTTCCATAATATTTTATTCCGCCCGCCTCGCTGTAACATTTCTGTGCAGGCTACGCTGTCGGGCAATGGAATGAGCGAAGAGGAGGCGAGACAGATACATCTGTTGCACAAAAAGCTGGATCAGGTCTGTATCTGTTGTTGTTGTTTTCTTCTTGTTGTTGTTTATCCTTTGTTTGCAGCTGAGCTACGTCATTCGAGAAAACAACGCAAACTTGCGCAAGCTGATTGTCGAGCACGAATTTACCTATGTGAGTTGAACACCTCTTGTGAATTTGGGCGTTATCCCCAATTCTCGCCTAAGAATCGACTCAGAATGATGGATTTTTGTCATCTAACCATTTTTGATGTCGTATTTGAACGATTTGGGACTTTTTTAAAGATTATTTTAAAAATGTTTTTTCAGAACGTCATCATCGAGGTGGAAACGATGGAGCATCTTATGAGAGACGTGCTAAAATATCGGACACGCCAGTCGATGGACAGCTTTCACAACTTCTGCAAGAGGAACGATCCGCACCATCTAGTGATTGTTGGTTTCTTAAGGCTTTCTTTCGAAAAACAACAAAAACAACAATAACGCCACAAAATTCTAGGATTTTCCAGAAAATATTACGTCGGCTGAACCATGATGTCACTAACCCCCTCATTACTGCAATGGAAGCTGACAAATTGCGAACGAAGAAAACGTTCGACACCTGGAAGAACACTATTCACAACCTGCTGGGAACCCTGGTTAGTTTGATTCAGCTGTAAAAAAAACAAAGCGAGTTTTCAGCAAATGGCCCATGCCTTCTACGAATCATTGGACACTGGACGTTTGGTGAGTTTCCGAACAAAGACAAGAAAACATTCGAAATGTTTTCAGAGTTGGTCAGAACCAATGCAGAATGCGATTGAGCAAGTTGAAAAGCGTCTGGACCAGTTTATCGCTGATTACAAGGTATTTTTTTGACTCTTAAAATAAAAAAAAGGAACACCTAACACATTTCAGCCCAACTACTGGCCCCATTGTGTACAGCAGCTTATGAGGGAGACGGCGGACCGCACCGAGGGCTGGAACTATGGCCACATTGCTAATACGATAAGGGATGAGCTGAACAGGATCTACACCACGTAAACATTATTTATAAATTAATTCAAATCAAAAATAAAATTCAGTGACGAATTCTACGTTATCGTGTACAACCCGTGCTCCGGCTATGGGCGTCACGCATTTCTTGGAAATGTAAGTTCCTCTAATGCGTATTTATTGCTCTTTTTGGGTAATATGTTAATAATTTTTCTAAAAATTTAATAATTTAAGAATATTTTTCCTTGTCTTTCTTTGCTTTGTATTAATTAAAGAAATTGGAACATTTCAGCATGTCGCCCAGTTTCGCCACCGGGGCGCCAACATTGTCGTAGCTCGATCGACAACAGTCCATTGGCGATCTGATGGAGAGAAGAATCACATGTCTTGGGAGGTTACCAAATGGGCAAAGCCGGAGCACATTGTTGTGTGAGTGTTTTTGTTGTTGTTCATAACGCAAACAACACAAAAAAATAACACAAACAACACAAAAAACGGTGTATATTTGCAGCCGAGGTGACAACGGAATGCAAGCGAGTCGTGACCACATCAAGAATGCGATTCCGCACTGTGGATTTGTGGGACTCATCGAACTGGTGAGACACTAGCCATACGGCAGAAATTTATCTGATTTTAGGATCAAAACGTACATCTTAGTTGGACTGGCGGATCTCATCTGGAACCGGGAAGGTATTGTTAATTAATATTTAAAATTATTTTTATTATTTATTTAAAGAAGGAGAAATATCAAAGTTTGAGTGCCTAAACTGGAAAAGGAGTCTCGTAGCTATTTCCAACCATATCAGAATTCTGAAAAACCTATGTTTGTATCTGGTTTCTGAATCAAGTTAGGGCGAGTTGGCTGCAAGCCAAGTCACCCTGATCCCAGGCAACGGGCGAGAGAGCGTGCGAAATTAAGAGAGCGCGGATATACCCTCTGGCATAGTTCTCGTTTCGCATCCCTCCTTCTTTAAGGTGGGCCAAGTGCCGACGCTATGAGGAGTACGAGAGTTATCGCTCCGGAATCATGGGAATACCTTATAGCACGGGTAGAGCACTTCGATTGACGTCGGATGTCATGGTTGTGGTTGGATTCAACTAATGTTCTCAACATGGTCATGTGATTCTCATTACTGCTTTAAGAATAAAGATATGTATTTAAGAAGATACGTCATCATGAATGCTTTTCGTACACTAACAAGTTGTGAAAGTAACATGAGGGTGCCAAAATGAAGATCTCGACTCATTTTGATATGGTCGATGAGTAATAGCATGTAAATGTTGAAAGACGTGCAGCATTCGCCGAAGAACCGAATTTCAATAGATATATTAGTCGATATTCATAGAGGTTCTTCTTCATTCATCATCGACAGAGCGAGCGAGTATGTGGAAAAAGATATTTCTTGATTTTTCAGGTTAGACATATAATAGTTTATCATGAAAGGACGACACAAATTTGTAATTAAGTGGACGCAGAGTCATCGACCCAGTAGGAAACTACCGAATCATTCGGGCGTATGTAAGAGCAGGGCAGGACACAGAATTCACGCTGGATGCCCGAAGTAAGACAACTGAATAATCAACGTTAAATTTAGATTAATGGAGTAATATCTTACATATAGCAAGTCAGGCTGATTTTGCGCTCAACAAGTTCGCTCGATGTGCTGAAAGCGATGAGAAGGATGAAGAAGAGAAGAGGGATGCAGTGTTTCATAGAAGAAGAGACTGAGTAAGATCTGAAGAGCGGGCGCTTTTATAGTAGAATCTGACCACGATCATGGGCAAAACAAGTGAGTAAGCGTGAGAAATCAGCGATAAGACACCATCGGAAGTGTGATGCCGTAGGCGGGGAAGATAACGTCTGAAATATGCTTTTTTTGCTCATACATTGTATCCGATGACGTATGCAGGATTGATTGAGGATATGCCAATTGGGGCATTGAGTGAGTTTCTTAAAGTTCCCCTGTCGAAAAATATCTATCGAAAACGAAGTTTCATGTCTATTGTTCTAGGGGTAGCCGAGATATGAGCCGAGTAAAGTCAATTCTCAATCTATTTGCGAAGTGTGTGGAGGGAACTACAACACAAATTCCAAATTCCACGTGCAGCCCGAGTATTTTACCGTTATCCGCATTGACGAAAAGGAAAGGAATAAAGATGATGAAGGAATCCGAATGTAAAATCCTCCTTTCCTCTATCTTTGTTACTTTTACAACGTGGTTACTGTACTTGATGCAGTGATCATTGGTAGATAGGGTCATGGTCGACTGTGGCATGATAGGCCTCAAATATCTGCTACAGGGGTGTATGATGTTACATCGGAAAATTAACATGCTTGACATGAATCGATGCATTTTATATGGTCAGATTGCAGGTCAGTAGTTGCTTTCTGACTAAGGACTCGTTTGGAAACTGGTTATCCGATACACTGTGGTGGAGATTAGTTGTTTGATGATTTCTACGCATCGAACGTTCGGTCGAAAACACTTTCTCATCCCAAATTTCCCGGATCTCTCAGCTGGTATACAACAAATCAGGCGTTGAACGATATATAATATTTCGAAAATGTTTATCATGAAGGCAGACACGTCGCTACAGCGTTTATGGGTACGAGAATGTAAATTGTGGCTCATTTGGAATATTGTTGATGCAGTAAAGCATTGCGCACCACTCGCTCGGGAGCTGCATCAAGCAACTGGAAAGTCGGTTTGTATATTTTTAAGGCGAAAAATAGTTTACTTAACACATCTCATGTTGAGTGTGTGCTGAGCGGGCCTGCACGAAGTGTTGGTGACGATGAGAAGAATGATGCACAGAAGAAGAATGGAGTATTTCATGGAAGAGAAGGAGAGGTGACTGGGTAAAAAGTGAAGTGCTGCTTATATAGCAATAATTGGTCGAGATCATGAGATAAAAATGAAGTCATCAAGCTAGTTCCTCCCATTTCCACCTAATCTTTCCCATTTCTGATCGTTATCTTATCTTTTATCTCGTCGCGCCCCAGATTCTATGACTCAGGCGCGTTTATAGGCTACACTATACCCTTGAGGCTATGCGCTTACTTCCGCACTCTTATTTCTGAATATTCTATCGCTATTGTGCTTCTATGAATCTCTAGTATTTGCTTGCTATCTTGCTTATTTGATGCCTGTTAATATTAATCTACGCCGGAAATATAAATATTAGAACATTTTCCCATTATTCAGTGCTGCTCTTCGCTTGTCGCCATGAGTGTATTTGCACCAGGGGTTTCTCGAATATGTCAAAAAGTATAGTATATTCCGGTGGCAGCAAAAGTATATTCCGGTGGCAGCGCCAGCTGTGGCAGCCATGGCCGCACTGGCAGCTGTAATAAAGGTTCCCGGATGCATTTCGGATACAACAATTGGTTGTTTTTACCCATTCCAGGCGTCGATTTCGGGCCAGAAATCACTGGACGAATTGAATGATCAAATGATAACGCTCAACGGCAAAATGGATCTGGTTTATGGACTATTTCTTACATTAAGCCATGATCCCATTTTTGCAGCTCAGCGAAATTATCAAAGATAACAATCAGCATCTCAGCAATCTTATTGTACACAACGAGTTCACGGCTGTTAGTTATTAATAAATTTCAAAAATTTTGATTCAAAATTGTTATAATCTGATTTCTCAGAACGTCGTCGTCGAAGCGAACACACTGGAGCACCTCTGGAGGGACGTCATCATGCATAAAACAACAGAGTCAATCGACAAATTTGTGAGGCAATGCGACAAGCAGAACCCACACGTTCTCGTCATAGTGAGTTATATTTTTGGCATAAATACGGCGATGCATTGTTTTGTTTTTATAAGCAAGAATGTTTTCCAGAAAATTTTAAATCGTTTGAAATACGATTCAACTAACCCACTCATAACTGCCATGGAGGCGGACATATTGCGATCGCGTAAGACGTTCGAAATCTGGCGGAAAACAATGCATAACCTTCTCGGAACCCTGGTAGGTTGAAATGACTTGATGAACAAACGCTCCTTTTCAGCAAATGGTCGACGCCTTCTATGAAGGGCTGCACAATCGAACGGTATATATTTCAAATTTCGACGATGATCAAGGGAATCCCATCGAAATATTTTCACATTTTACCAGAGAACCTCCGAGGCAATGAAGGATGCTATCACACAAGCGAAAACTAGATTGGACGAGTTCATTGCCCGTTACAAGGTACTATTCGTCAACGTCAAACATGTTTCGCGCTATAAAATGTAGAATTTTCGAAAATTCATAATTTCAGGCCAATTACTGGCCTCACTGTGTGGAACAGCTCATGAGGGAGACGGCAGACAACTATCAGAGCTATAACGACGAACATAAAGCCATACATCTTCAGAATAAACTAAGCGAAATATATACCAAGTGTGTAGAGTTCTTTAAAAAACAATGAAATTATGTTTGCAGCGACCAGTTCTACGTTATGGTGTTCGACCACTCCGATGGAAACAATAACCACGCCTTCAAGGGACAAGTAGATTTTAATGCTACGTATCCGTTAATTTCATGAAAAATCTATTCTATGATGATCTATTTGCTTACTGAGTGCGATAGCACCAGGCATTAAAAAAACTTGCGAGAATAAAAAGTGCAACTTGCGCAGGGAGTGTGGTCTGTGGTTTAAGAGCGCCTATTGACTGGAAAGTAGTGCGTAGCAACCATAGATGGACATTTCCAGGCGGTTTATCAGTTCGGACGCGGCGGCTGTAGTATGGTCGTGTCTCGGTCGACAACTGCAGCCGTTCGAACAGAGGAGCAACGGATGTTGATGATCAGGACAGTCGGTCAATTCGCGAAGCCAGTGCACATAATCAGGTCAGTAATATCTCCAGAAATGTTTGCATATCAATTATTTAATTCATTTCAGCAAAGAGAATCATGGAATGCATGAGAGCCTTAACACTATCTACAACGCCATTCCGCATCGTGGCTTTGCCGGATTAATCGCGATGGTTGAAATTTTTGCCAAGTGCAACTTGTGGGATTTTCCATTTCAGGACCAACACCCGCATTTTCGCTGGACTGGCCATTCCGAACCAGGAAGGTTTGTCCTAAAGTTGTAAAAATCATGAAAAAAGAGTATTTCCGCCTCATCATTCTTGTTCCAGAGTGGTCAAGTGCGGCCGTGAAAGGAAGATCTTCAATAAGCTAACTGGATCGACGGTTGTAGTGCGATCCGAAGTCTTGTTCGTCGCTGGCTTCGTATAATATCGCTTATAACAACTAATTGATTTTCCAGCTCAAATATGCAAATAAAGTTCCGGAATGTTATCGAAAAAGTAAAAGTCACCTCATTTGACGAAGCAGCACACAGCGTTCTGACCCCCTTTGTTTTCTCCAGATAAGGGTGAACAAGGGGAGTATTTTTTGAATTTTCCCGCTGTACCATATTCGAACTGCAAATCACTTTCGCTATTTGAGATATCTCTGAAACATATCGCGAATACGGCATCGCGGGAAAATTAATCCCTTTGTTCAGAATGAGGATAGCGATATGTTTCAGCAACTTGTCAAGTTTCGAGTTTGCAGTTCGATGTGTAATGTGATACCCCCTTTTCTGTAGGGTTAGAATTCATTCATGCTGTGAGCAACGACGGTTTACACTTCATTGATTCTCGCTCTGATTCCTAGAAAAAATGTCACGTGAAAACTGAATAGCTGATCTGCGCTCATTAGCTTCTTCGCGCTTTTTTGTCCCTCGAGGTAGAGAACATCGGATTATTCCGCCGATAATCCCTCCGAGATCTTACAATTCTCTCACAAAACACGCGTGTTGTTCATTGTTCGATGGCAAATCGTGAGCTAGCTCGTCAATTTTCTCTAATTTCCCACCCCAATGTTAGCAAATTATCCAAATAAATAGGCTACTTGAGAGCAATCTCGCCTCCAGATATTAATGCACTCAACTGCTGAGAAACATGTAAATTAAACTGTTGCTTATTGTATTTTGTTGCATTTCCAAGTAACGTTTTGAACAATTGCGCCCGAAAGAAGTAATACGGCACGTTTCTGACTAGACTGCCTGCTATAAACCATGTGAAGGAGAGATTCCCGTCATTTCCGGTGGAGAATAGAGGTTTCTTCCCTGAAAAATTACCGACCATTCTACTTGTCGTTCCCGGCAAGTAGATTGGTCGGTAATTTGTCAGGGAAGATCGGGGGAAGAATAATGAGTGCTATTATTTACCATCACTTTGGATGCTCTCTATTTTCTCTGGCCGATTAGAGAGCGTGAGAAACGAGGAGAGGCTCTTCCTCCCACTCTCGCCCACCCGAGACAGTGAGAGGGAGCGAGCGATAGACGACTGGCCGCCGCTCTCCACATGTGGTCTCGTGGTGTAGTGGTTATCATGTCTGCTTTACACGCAGAAGGTCGCCGGTTCGAACCCGGCCGGCACCTATCGTTTTTGCTCGTTTACTATTTACAGTCGACAGTCAGTCAATCCTTCCTGTATGTCACAGAAGCTATCCAGATCACATGGTCTCGTGGTGTAGTGGTTATCACGTCTGCTTCACACGCAGAAGGTCGCCGGTTCGATCCCGGCCGAGACCTTTCGCTTTTGCCAAGCGTGACTATGTTTTCGAGAACTACATTTTGCCCTCCTCGGTCAGGGATCTGCTCTAATTAGGCGTTGACTTCTCAGTTTCGTGTTTGCGTGCCATTTCCAACGCTAAGTTTATTCTCAGTATCTTCAAAATTGCTTGCTTTTGCTTTCTTTCTGGTGACGAATTCAGTCCTTTTCGTACAAGATCTCTTTTAGAAAATGCCAAGCTACGTTCCGTAGATCGCCCACATAAACGGGGGATAATAGATTATTTTAATGATTGCCAGACACCTTTCCGGTTGATATCATATGAGGTAATTCCTGCAGAAATTCTCTCTCCCACTCAAGTTTGAACGATCTTTACGCCATGATAATAAAGTAACGGGCAAAAAACGCGCTCGGATGCAGTGACGCCGTCACTAGGAAGCGTTCTTTCTTCATTCTGCACGCTATCTCGACTCTCTGACTGGTGAGAGAGTGTGCGAAATGAAGGGACGGGATTTTTTTATAGCGTGCTCCTACAGATACTCGCATTTGTCTCGATAGCGTAACATCAGGCGCATTTATCGTTCTTAGCTTTGCTCGCAAGTGCGCCTGTAGAAGACATTTTTTTTTGTTTTTGTCGCTGCAGCACGCAAAAATTATTTTTGAGCTTTTCCCAAGTCATGTTTTCAGAAGTCATTTTTTTTAAAAATAGGCTAATTCAGACCAGAAAAAGAATAGAAAACGAGATCTAGCGAACATATTCGGCACATTTCAACGTATTTGCTGTTATATCGGTCTCCGGTTTTTCACTAATTGAGAGATCGGAACGCGTCCATTCTGCCCTGCAATTTATGGAAATCGCATATGCAAAGGGACCTTTTTCGTATTAGTCAGTTTTATCAGGTTGATTGCGTATTTGCCCAGACAGTCTGTCTCTGAATTCTCATAATCGCACCTGCTAGTGACATTTACAGATCCGATTTTTCATTGTCTGCCCTTTTGTGGCTTCAAGTCATTGTAAATATATTAACAGATCTTCATCAAAGTGAGAAAACATTGCAGAAAATGCTTATTCTCAGCGACAATGTTCGAATAATTCAGACCAGAGTAAAATGTGATCTCGCGAACATATTTCCGTGCTTATAACACTGGGGTGTGTTCTACTCCGTAGAGGATATATTTCACGTCCATTTCCGTGTTCGCGCTCCAATTTAATTAAAATTTGCTTCGTATTTGCGTACCCTCTTGCGTGATGCTGAGAACGCCTGTTTTTCTCATTTTGTGTTCCTACGTTCTTGGCTGCGGTCTCATAACGCCCTTTCAAAATTATTACGTGCACGGGAGTGTTTCTGACATGAAAGTCCGCCCATATCTTCCTCATAAGTCTGATTGTAAGGTTCATAGAACCCCCGCCCTCTGACCTCTTCTCCTTTTCTCGCCTACTCAGAAATCTATGAGTAGGCAACATTCTCCTCTCTCTACCATGGATTGTTGCACGTCCCAGGTAAATATTAGTTTCACTTGAGTTAACTCAACGTTGTTTGATGCTTTTTACGTTCCCCGGACTTGAAAATTTGAATTTTCCCGGCGACAATTCGAGATGCATTATAATAGACCAGACAATGACGATTCTAATGGCACTAGGCGGTCATAGACTGCCGTATTTTGGGCGCTGCACTATAAAATGGTCACTATAATATGCGGAGCAGCTTCCTAGCTGACCAATAACAGTGTATGTCTGATGAAAGTGCATGCAAAACGATGTGGTTTTCGGCTTCGAAAGGTATTTCAGATGCAAAAAAGGATTCGAAAGTCGGAAATCAGACCGATTTTCATAATATGGCGAGCAATGTTCAGTGGGAATATCATCGCTTGAGGGAATTTTGCTAATTATCCCGCGCTCAACCTGTGGAAAACGCGCTTTTCTTCTCATTCGAGATCTTCGTTTGGCGCATTTTTCTCTTTTTGGTGCCGAAAGAGCCCATGAAAAAGAGAGCAGCCTGCTCATTTGACGGCCATATTAACGAGCCCTAGCCGCTAGTAATACGTGACTGAATATGTATCTGAGATCGAAATCGACTGTTTTTAACTTTCTCCACTTTCGCGTCATTCATTAGTTGTTCATCGATCAGAATTCTTAATCTGCTTAGAACTATTCCCATTTTCAGGATATTTCCGCCTTTTGCTCGGAAGTGATTTGCAGTATTTTCGAAACAACTCAGTTCCTGACTATGAGCTTGTTTGCCACATCTTAATGCAATCAAGAAACAAGTCAACTACCAGTCCTGTGACTTTCTGATCACGCGAACGCTATTATGTCGTTCTTTTCTATTTTCTAGCGTCGATGCTTCGCGCCTCTAGTCTTCAATTTATTTTTTTGCTATATTTGATGACAATTCTCTCTATTCTTCTGACAGTTTGGTTCTCGAGCCTTTTTTTAAAAACTACTTTCGGCTTTTATCTAGCTTTCCATTTCGGGCTCTATTTTGAGATTGAGAAGATGTCCCATATTTCACACCGAATCTGTCATATGAGTGCTTTTAGGCAGGCAGACTTGTAGGGAACCATTATCCTTTTCCTTTCGGTTTCATGCTTTATAGACAGGATCTCTGCTCTGTGAAGCATCGAGCAATGCGGGGGTGGCTCGTCCGCAAAAAATAACTTGATGTACAATAATTGATGGGTGGTGGTTCCTGGTCTGCGTTTTCCGAGTATTGCTTTCAGTTTTTTCTATGAGTCTAATGACACATGTAGGGCTGGTCCCAGACGGAATATTAATTATCGTAAAGACCCATGTTTTTTCTCCATTCACCTAGTTTAAGATGAATTCGGAAAACCCCATTTACACATTTGTCTATACTTGTTTCTCCTGTTCGGTGTGGAATGGGTGCATCTGGCGGATCTCTGTGACTGCTAATTAGGGAAAACGCACCCTCGCCTTTTTTCGAGGGATAATTTGGAGTGTGCTGACTAATTCGCTTTTTTTCTAATCATATCAGGCTTCCTTGTCCTTTTCCATCTGGATTAGAGGTCGCCCACCTGCTACCGCGCACTAGTGAGTGCATTGTCATAGAATCATTCCCAATCACCTGCGCGTAGAATCATCTAAAACTTCACTTCCTCCTCTTTTTGTCGCTAGATTCACTTCTCTCGCTCGAACTAGGGATGGCTTCGTAAGAAATGGTCTCTTCATTTCGCGTGCTCTCTCCCCGCTCTGACCTGTGAGAGAGGATACAGAATGAAGAGAGTCATTTCATGCCAAGCCATCTCTAACTCGAACTCTGTAGCGTTTTGTGACTGCAATTCGAGAGAGGCAATTATTAATTATTAACCACCGGCTTATTCATGAGGCTTCTCCGGTTGCATGCTGCTCCAATTTGGGCATATCCAGCATGAAAGCACGTTTGCTTCCTGGCGCTTGTTTTGACGGCGGAAATGCATGGCTCCCAGACCCAGAGGAATGGTCGGACTCTCTCATTGCGCAGTGCTCTCTCGTCGGTCAGAGACGCGAGAGAGTACAGGAAAGTGAGAGAGACAGACGATTGCTCCAGATTCGCCGATTCCAAAGTTCGCATATCTTTCCCAGCTTACCACATATTCTCGTAAGAACTTCATGAACTTGCCTGATATTGTGAAACTTTGCCGGCTTTCGCGCCTTAGGATTTGTGGTCGCCTGGGATTTTTTATTGACGAGAACCAGAACTGCGTAATTCTCCTGATTCTCCCCGTTTCACACGCTCTCTCGCTTCTCTGCCCGGTGAGAGATCGTGCGAAATGGAGAGTGGAGAATATTTTCTTCTCAGTTTCCAATGTTCGCTACATTCAGACACACTTTGACGCTGGTCTTTCGATGTGATTTCAGTGTAGCGCAAAACACTTTTTGCTCAGTCCATTCCATTTCTGACGCGTTTGCAAATTATTTTCCGTCGGTTCTTTGCATTGGTCAACTCTGAGTGACGTTGAATAACGCTTATTTTATCTGTCCTGGTATTTTTGGTCTGAATTTTTCTGATGTGCGAGTAATAGTCCAGCTGTTCCGGTATAGTCAATATTCGATCGAGAACTGTACCAGACAAGCACGTTTTGCGTACATTTCTGTTCAATTGTCCTTAACTACCTCAGACCTAGGCAACTGTAACAGGCCATTCACACTCCAGGTTCAAAGCCTCACGCGTCACATTAGGAATTACGTAATTATGCATCACTTAATTTCGCCTAATGGGGCAAGAAAATAGGCGCCTCCTCTTCTTAGAAATGCCTTTTATCTCGATAGCTATACGTTTCTCATAGAAATTACAGAATAATTTTGTCCAGCAATTCACGCAATTTCTCTGATTTTGATAACCTTTTAGATACCATGGCTGCATTATTCCAGAAGCGTCCCTCGAAACGTGCTTATTGTTGTCGAGCAATAGCTTCTTCCAAGATATCGCTCTATTTTCGATAGCTGGTTCGATTCTATTCGAAATGTTATAGGAAAGGCAGTCTCAATCTCTCTTGCTTGGTTCTCTCTTGCCCACCCTATCGTATTTCAGTTCACAAGATGCGCGAAACTAAATCCGCCTCGGCCATTTTTTCCGTGAACTCTAATAGTGCCATCGTTTCCGTTTGACGGATATAGCTTCAAACTATCGTCAAAGCGCGTTAGAAAGTCTATAAAATACGCAAATGATCAAGCGGCCAACCTGTTTTTGTCCCCAATTAGCCGGCCCCTGGAGAATGCTGTCATATGATGAGTCCCCGAGCTTACAAATATCATTAATGAAGCTCGTGCCCTCCTCGTTTCCCATACTATCTCACTTCTCTAATAGTCTTTTACCCGATTTAGTCATCATTCTCAGTCGATTGTCGATAGATTCTAGCGCGGTTTGTCTTCCATTTCATCGTTTATCTATAATTCACGCTTCATATTTTTGCAATTTCAGTTGAAAATGGATCCAAATCAGGTCGGCATGGAACGGAAATTCACTAAAGCCTCGCCGTTGGCACTCGGAGAAGCGGAGCCTCTCAGTTCTAAGACGAAGAAAAGAGTGCTGAAAGAGTGGAAGAAGTGAGTCGTTTGTTGAATAAGAATGAGAAAATTTACAAAACTCCTCTTGACTCCTGAAGTTATTAGCCTTCAAAACAAGTCCAAACGCGTGATCAGCTCAATAATACACGGACATGATTGCAAAAAAATTCCCTAATCGAATAATCTTACCCCACGCGAATGTTTTCTTCAAGTGAAGTGCGGAAAAAATGTCACTCTATTCATTAGGAGTGAACTTGGAGTGTAAGGACAATCATCGAGATCTGAGAAGACTTAGGTGTTATTCAGAAAATAAAAAAAAACAATCGAATAATATTACAGCGTTCTCGCTCACGACCCGTTGCTGTTCCAAAAGGCCTGGGTCGGGTCGGCCAATCGGAGCATGTCCATTAAGGTATGATTCGATGGAAAGAGGAATGGTCTGACTTTCTCATTTCGTAATGCTCTCTCGTCGGTTAGAAAACAAAAAAATCGATTCCGAAATAAAAAAATCGATTTTTTGGGGTGTTCGGATATGTTTCAGAAGGTTGTTGAATTAATGGAAAGCGATTAGAAACTAATAGGAGAAACATTGGTCAAAATCGAATAAAAATATCAAAAATATTCACATAAGAGCCCGTTTGTGAGAGAATCGAACAAAAATCTGTGGGGTTCAGACAGTGAAAAAAATTGTATCTCGGGATATGATGGTTTCTGATACACTTCGGGCTGCTCTATCCGATGAGCACTATCGTGTTGTACAATATGCAAATTTCGGCTCATTCTAGGTCGTCCAAAAACGCACGTTTTCGATGTTTTCTGGATTTTTCTCGAAAACGAATGGAGCTATTACTAAAGTTTGAAGATAAACTTCACCTATTTTTCGACGAGGAATCGGGTGGTACCAGTGAAAATGGCATAAACATAAACACTTCCGAAAATCAAATTGCCCCGGGCGACTAAGAAAAGTGGGGGCATAAAAACCACTGCCACCGTGTGCGGGACATCCTAATTGACTTTAGTTTTATTTTTGGTCACTACAAAAGTCTGCGGAAGCAAGTTATGATTGTTTAAATGAACAAAAAACGATCGAAATCACTCCGAAACAGAGAGAAAGGGAGCGATTTGCATAAACTCGCTCTCATTCCCTCTCTCACCTCAGTGATTCGGTCTGTTTTTAGCACAGCGTGTCAAATAAGAAAAATCGCGTCCGAGGCCAATGCTTGTCTCCCTTCTCCCTACTTATCATTCTCTCCCTTCTCGAGCGATCGGAGCGGTCGTGAATGAGAAATTGATAGAATCAGAACACTTTTCGCTCAAAATGACCCGTTTTGATAAATATGTCTCAGCGAAACATAGCCAATTCATTCGAAAGTGTTCGCGTGCCGCATCTTGGTGTTACTCATACGGGAAATTAGATGAAACACGTAGAGTGCATAGAAACCCCAACACCATTATTATTTTTGGAATTGTCATGAACGGCGCTACATAGTTACTGGAGATCGTTTTAAAATAAATGTCGAACATTCGAGTTAAACATGAAAATATGGTAATTTTT
>LS581161.1:339259-359666 GCA_900490775.1 Pristionchus maxplancki
GAAGCACTCTTCTTGAACGGGGCCTTTCTTGACGGTAGATCACTTGAGTCGATGGGAATCCGTCCTGGGTCCTCCTCTTGATGTACCAAGTGGGCGATACTCGTCGGGTTGCCCAGGCTGACGGACGAGGATTCTCCAAACTGGGGATGGAAGAGAGCGGGGTGAGAGTCGACCGATCGTCGCGAGCGCAAGAATGGAGTACATAGCTGTTATTATAGTGTGAGCAACGCTCACTGAGCCCGCTCTCGATAAATGTATTCAAATTTAATAGTCAGAGCGTGGGAATTCGATGCAAATGCTATTGCAATGAAACCACATTTCAATATTTATTCATCAAATCCAGGCTAAACCACAGTAAAACTTCATCACTTGACCATCAGACATCTCATCTCTGGAGATAATCGACGTCCCGTTGTTCGTGAATCTTTCAACGACAGACCCGAAGGCGTTGCAGACGAGAAAGCCGTCGACGACGTCAGCGACATTAAGGTCTTCGAGCACAGTGAAGAAGGCGTTATTCGCACTGAAATTAAATGTAGAAATGTAGAATAATAAAATTGGAACTGTCGTTATGAACGAATGTTCGGTAATGTAAGTATCGAGCAATGGCTGGCACAGCAAAATTTCGAGAATGTATGAAAATTGGGTGGAAACGTGTCATACGAAGAAGAGCTGATTGCAGTACTCACCACGGATCCTGTTCTTTCGTTAGAGAAACGAACGATCGATAGCCGCTTTGGACGATTGTTTCGTCTTTTGGATGCGCCTCCTCTCTTGCCTCACTATGAAGAATCACGACGCGTAGTTTAGTGGCATCGTTGAAGCCGCCGACCAGGGAAGTGGCGCTGCGAACAGGGGAATTTAACGGTCTCTCAGTTCGTAATGCACTCTCGCCGATCAGAGGAAGCGAGAGAACATATAAAATGAAGAAAGTTTTGCACAACCCTGGCTGGGAATACGTGCTAATAGAATAGATTAATGAGGTGAGCACTCCTGCACTTTCCCGGACATTTCAGAGTGAAACAGCTTGTATGTTGATGGGGAGTGAATATTATCCGGGAAACTTCAGGAGGGCCGAATGCTCAAACCATACGCTATGTCATCGACAGTGTTAACCGTTGGTTCGTCGTCAGGTTCGTCCGCTAGAGCGAGAACGTCTTCCCACGTATCTTCTTGACTGCAAAAAAGTTTTAAAGATCCTTTTTTGGTTGCTCATTTTTCGAACTCTGCTCAAAGGGAGGCAAATGTAAAAACTGTAACGGATCGGCAATATCAAACGATTTTACGGCGAATGCGATTACGCCGACTCGAAAAAGGGACCCAATGTAGTGATTTCTTCGGATTCAACTCCACGGCAGGCTTACACTTCGGGCGGATCGTATCTCAGCGGTCTGGTGAACTGAAATTAGTAAATGGGATTTATATCTGGCAAGCATGACCTTACGCAAGAATCCGAAGGGTTGCATTCAAAGACGTATATCGTAAAGACATCTCTGGATTATTGAATTATTCAATATAAAAAAAGAGGTTTACTTTGTATAAATTCCGTCCAGTTTCGCCTTGATTTTTTCCGCAACTATTACGGTGTTAAATACATCTGAAAATGGAAAAGTTTAAAAGCCCACAACACCCTCTCTTCGGTCAAAATAGCGAGAGAGCCTGGGAAAATGGTCACCGTTGTTCACAATCGCCGTGTCATTCACAAGATTTGGCCAGTATTCTGGAAATATCTTAAATTCCTTTAATCATTCATATCTCACTTTCTTTCGAAATTTTAATGCCGGCTACGCGCTCTTTTATGCTTCTAATAGCATCATCAATGTGCCTCTTCAAGCTTTCCATGTACGCGGCCGAATCCTGATTTTGCAATTTCATTGTGACTCAAAAACAACAACAAACACTCTTAGAAACGGACACTCCGTGATAAAATCCTTCAATGGCCAGCTTGAATTTGCTTATTTTTCGAAGTTTTATGGGGAAAATCCTTACCACTTTCACTATAATATTCGACAGTAGATGCAAGTAATCTTTAAGAATTTTTCGACTTTCGAGAACGTGACTGTCCATTGCCAAGAATATCGGATTGGTGTGAGTGAAGTCCAGTCGATTGATAAATTCCTGATATATGTATTAATTATTATATTATTTATAAAAAATAAAGAGGATCTTGATTACTTCGAGAAATCTCCTCGCCGATTTCTCATTGTACAAGTCGATGAATTCCTGGATCGTTTCTTTTGTTTGAATTGCGCTCGCAGTTTCCATGCGTCTCCAGAGCAATTGAATCGGCGCTTGGAATGTCTGAAATAAAATTTAAAAATGAAAATGAAACTGAAAACTCATGTCTATGAAATCCTTCTCTACTACGAACTTTTCTAGGTCCAAAAATTGTTGGTTCATGTTGTGCTCGAACTGCAAATCAATAAATATTTCATTTTCATGATTCAAAAAACCGATTTCAACGTCGTTTGAATGCCCCTCATCATCTCTCTATTCTCAGCAGCTGTAGCTTCGAGCATGTATTTAATGTCAATAAGCATTTGCTGGTTTTCTAGAACGATATCAGTGACATTATCGATGCTGGACTGTAGATAGTCGAATTGTTCTGGAAGGATTATAAAAAATAGTATAATAATCAATTTTTAGAACCTTGAGATAATCCAGCCTCGGTTCCCGAGGCATCCTTATTGATCATACCAAGTCCTTCATTCAGAGCTATGCCACCGCTCTGATTTTCAGTAATATTCAGTAAGCGATTGTTTTTCTACAGAATATGGCGAGCACAAGGTTGTGTTACGATACAGCACTCGAAATTATATCGCAATTTCGATACGCGCGGAACGATAAAATATTATTCATAAAATAAAATACCGCAAATCCTCCCGCAACGAAGGGCACACATGGCGGGCAAGCAATTCCAGTAGCAATCGGCACGGTGCACTCGAGGATAGTGAAGACCGTAGTCGCCAGCGGGGCTCAAGATAAAAATTCTAAAAAAAATATTTAAAATCAGGTACCTACCCAACCAATCCCAGCTCATCCTAGTCTGAGCGAGGCCGGCAGCTACTGTCTTAAATTAAATGGATCAGAATGATAATGTAAGGTAACGTCAAGCTCATCGATAGGGCCGAGTTGTTTGAATCAGATGGAGAGCGAATCAATAAAGCGAGCAGATTGGAGAAAAATTGTTGTCAGAAGAAAGTGGAAACATGAGCGAGATTCAGCTTTTATCGTTTCAAGCGTGGGAACTTTTTTGCACTGATAGTCCTGGCAAAAAAGCAAAATATTTCTGAATTGTAACAACGCTGTTTCTTTCATCTGCGAGCTGTAGTGTACAGTATGTGTTCTTGATGAGTAATGATTTTGAGTTTGGCTGGTGCATAATATATTTATCATCAACCGTAATTAAGTGCCGACAACAGACACATGCACTTGATTCTCCCAGTCCTCCCTGTTGGGATAAGAGTAGTCAATAGCGCACAGGGCCTCGCAAGTGTCCAGCGAATACTCGCCTTTCTTGAGTAGAACAGTGCAGCTAAAATGTTGAAATTGATGTTAAAATAAATAAATAATATTTTCAAATCTCTTACTCAGTTACGCAGGTTTTCTCATCGCGACCCTTCGGCGCCGGCTTTTCCATATTCTGAAAGTATTTCTAAATTAATGTATTTCTAAAAAATAAAATAAAATAAAAATATATTTCTTGCCATTTCGTCGATCTTCAGTTTGCCGTACTTCTCACACTGGTATCTGCAGTCGTTTTTGTTTTCGCAATGACAGTAGAGAATTTGGCAGCTGAAATTTGCTTATTTACTTCAGTAAAGTCAATATTTCTAAAACTTCTTCGGATTCTTGCACCTCAAACCCTCCTCCGAAGGGAAAACTGGTGAATGAGATGGAATGCGAGAGAAAGTGGTAGGGAAGAAGTGGCCAGAAGCCGACAATGTACCAGATTTCGAACCGGAACATAGGCCAACTTGAAATGGGAATCTCAGCAACCGTCAGCTCATAGATTATCCTGTCCAGATCATTTCTGAATCTTGAGCAGATGTGGGCTTTCTGTTCCGGAGTGAGGAAAGGTGAGTAGATTTCGATCGGCTCCCCGGTCCAGCTCTGAACACAGGCGAATTATGAATTTCTCACGAATAAATGGGGTTTTCAGATGAACTTAACGGCAAATTTGGCCTGAATCCACTCAAAATTAGAAGAGCGGGCGAAGCAGTTACCGCTCGTTTTTTTAGGAGGAGGGGATGGTCTCACCGTAACTGGCGCCGCTTCGATGGCTCAGAGAACGGCGAAGAGAAGGAGCAGAAGATTCATCTCGGAATGAAATAACAACAACATTGAGCAGTTTTATATCCAGAGCGTGGGAAAATTATTACATTTCCTAGTTTCCAAAAATCATGCAGTAGCCTTCAAACATTCTTGAACATTCTTTATATTCTTGAGTGGAAGTAGAAAACCACACATACGTAGATCAATGACTCATCATCATCTTTATCGATGAAAATGCATTCTTAAAATAATATTTATCGATCAATATCTGGTAGATTCCTCCTTCTCCTTCTCCCATTGTTCTCTGTTGGGGAACGAGAAATCGAAGGCGCAGATCGATTTGCACACTCTCTCCGATTCTTCACCTTTTACGAGCTTTGCGATGCATCTGATCATAAAGTTAATTAAAATAAAGTATCCCAAATGTATGCTGCAATGAACTACCGTAATCTACAGTATGCTTCAGTAATCTACAGTAATCTGCTTAAACAAAATATAGATTTAAATAAATTTAAATAATCTACAGTGCACTGTAAAATCGATAACTCACGCAGTGACACAGTATTTCTCATCACTTCCGCGCGGCATTTTCCCCAAGTATCTCTGGAAAGGACAAATCAGTGAAAACAACAATAACATGAAAACATATAAACAGAAAATACGAAAACAAAAACAAGTTAAACTGACATCCTGATCGATCCTCAACTTGGCATATCTCTTACATTCATCTCTACAGTCCAAGTTCAACAACTCAGCATGGCAGAATTCGACTTGGCACCTTCAAAACATGTTCTTGTTTGTGTTTTATTATTTTTAAAAAGTAAAAATCATACTCATATCGGCGATCATCTATGTTGTTCTTAGGCGTATCGTAGTCGAGTATCTGAATTGTTTTCTTTGAAAGATGGATAATAGTGACAAAAACAATAACAACAACATAACAGTAACATAACAACAACAACAACAATAACACGAGTAACCTGTTGTTTCTTTCTGTCCAACTCGTTTCGGTATTCCATTGAAGCCACGGGAGCTTGAAGAAGAACAAGAGAGAGAAGAATCAGTTTCATCTTTTGGTAGAGTTGAAGGAGGAAGGAGAGAGTTTTATAGATAGAGCGTGGGACAAATATTGAAGACACTGCACATGCAAACTTTAGCAGAATGTGATTGCAACATTTGCATTAAATTTTACCTGTTAGTGATTTCAAAGATCATGGTATTTTATTCTCTTCTTTATCTTTTCAGTTTTATTCTCTTCGTTTTCGAAAGTGGCTACAGTAGATAATGTCTTGTTTGTGGAAGTACATATTGAACGAGTTTCATTCATAGACGCCGGTTATCTATGTATTATCCAGAGTCGGGTGTATTGCGCCCAAAAAATATTTATTGCCCTTTTACATAAAATCGTGGGTGTTTCAAAACGAGTTCATAATTCAAGAACGATATCACATCCAGTTAAGTGCATAAAAGGCAGGAGTCAACTGAGTGTCCTCGTCCGTGAGAATGGACGATCCGTTGTTGGTGATTCGTGCCACTATGGGACCGCGTGCATTGCATACAACAAAGCCGTTAACTTGGCCCGGTTTGAGCATTTCATCGGTCATTGTGAGAAAGGGGTCGTGGCCATAGCCGTTGAACGGAGCTGAACGGAACGGACACGAAGTGAGCCTAGGGATTGGTAGACGACTGAAATGGTTTTTGTGGAAGGAAGCAAAAAAGAGGTAGAAAAGATATACCAGGACTGTCTTCGCTTACCAAGTTTTTACTCCTAATTTCGCATATGCTCGGAAGCTACTTCGCAAGATTGACAACGACTGAGGATGAAACTCATGAAACTTTTCACTGCGCAGAACAATAGCTACGACTTCGGTTGTGTTTGGTTCGTTGATTGGGTCATATTCACTGAAAAAAATATCCTAAATTCATAGAAAAAATATAGCAAGGAGATCATACAAAGCGTCTAAATTTAAACTGTTTAGAGTGTCCCCATTGAACGGAGGTTGCATTAACATGAAGCTTGACCTGCACATAAAGTGTGAATACAATGGATAAGTTGAAAGCATACATTCTGCTAACAATTGACTCGCGTGTTTCATTTGCGTAGTCCATGAGCGGGAGGGGAGCCTGATAAATATCAATTCAAAACACTCTAACGTTGCAATTAAAAAGTTACACATAGTCTCCCCACGTTACAGTCGAACAGATAAATTGTGAAAATGTCTCTGTAAAATCGGTAATCGTACTGATCAAGAAATTCGAACGCACGTTGTGTAAATACCATCAAGTTCATATTTGATTCTATCCGCTTTTTTGATCATATCATTTTCATCTGAAAATATAAACGTATTTTTTATTTATTTCTTGATAATACCGCTCTTCAATTTGATTGTTTCGTTGACAGTAACTGGCCAGTACTCTGAAAGAAGATTTCACATATTGTGACGATTTTAAATTAAAAAAAGGCATAATCACTGTGCTCTGCAGTGTGCAGTGACACTTTTACATATATTTCGCTCAAATTTGTTTTTCAGGCTTCTTATCAGAGGTCTTCTGAGAGATCGCAGGTGCCCATTCACAAACTTTTCAAGGTGCTTCGATCCGGCTCAAATTTTGAGGGTTAATACATCTATGGTCAAGGAACTTATTGGTGACTTGGCGGAGCCGGAAATTGCGAAATGCCTAATTGCCGGATCTGGACAGGTTGAAACTTCAAAATGTCATAACTTCCTTCAAAATACACTTTTCGTAGACACTTTTTAAAAAGCGGAAAATAACCGCCTCGCAATTCTCTACAACTTTGCTGTTGAACACAAAATCGTACGAAAAAATTGAAAATTAAACATTCGAAAACCCATTTTTCTGACACGAAAATCATTTTCCCCGAAAAAAAACTTCGTACATTACAACTTCGTACACGATGAGATCTTTACAGATTCTGAATCTCCGTACTTTTCTGGTTCGGACATAATTTGTTGAGGCAATTTGAAAGATATATATTTTGCTTTTTATTAGCTAACAACTCAAATTTCGAGCACTTTTGAGCGAAAAGTTCGACTTTTTCGCGTTTTTTCGATGAAATTCTCTGAGTTTGGGCTCGCAACCAACCTTTCTCATTGGAGTGAACTAAGATACAGTCTGAAACCAATTATTTGCCGACTTTAAAAAATTTAGACCCTCCAAAAAAGTCGAAATTTTAACAACTCTCATTTGTAAAATTTTAAGCTGTATTTAAGCTTCGCTGATGAGAGCGTTAATAAAAATGTCAATTTGGATACTAGGAACATCATTGGAACCATTTTGTAACGTCATATGTGTCATAAGACATTTGTTCAGTAATAACACTTTTTCTAAGCCGTAATTGATCGGAAATGTCCTCTAACATACAATATAAGGCCAATAAACAATTTTGACAAAGAAAAAATAAAACAAATTTGAAAATTTCGACTTTTTTGGAGGGTCAAAAATCAAAATTTTTTAAAGTCGTCAAATAATTAGTTTCAGACTGCATCTAATTTCACTCCAATGAGAAAGGTTGGTTGCAAGCCCAAACTCATAGAATTTCATCGAAAAAACGCGAAAAAGTCGAACTTTTCGCTCAAAAGTGCTCGAAATTTAAGTTTTTAGCTAAAAAAAATCAAAATATATCTTTCAAATTGCCTCAACAAATTATGTCCGAACCAGAAAAGTACGGAGATTCAGAATCTGTAAAGATCTCATCTAAATGTATGAAGTTTTTTTCGGGGAAAATGATTTTCGTGTCAGAAAAATGGTTTTTCGAATTTTTAATTTTCAATTTTTTCTTACGATTTTGTGTTCAACAGCAAAGTTGTAGAGAATTGGCGGTTATTTTCCGCTTTTTTAAAAAGTGTCTACCACCATTTTGAAGGAAGTTATGACGTTTTGAAGTTTCAACCTGTCCAGAGCCGGCAATTAGACATTTCGCAATTTCCGGCTCCGCCAAGTCACCAATAAGTTCCTTGACCATAGGTGTATTAACCCTCAAAATTTGAGCCGGATCGAAGCACCTTGAAAAGTTTGTGAATGGGGGTCTCGATTTCATGCAATCTCTCAGAAGACCTCTGTTATAAGATAGATTACCGAAGGGAAGAAACACATGTTTGCCCACTAGTTAGTGTTTGTTCAATAATGAGGAATTCGAATAAATAAACACTCACTTTCTTTCGGGATCTTATAAGAAGTAACAAAGGTTCGGAATGTCGAAATTGCAGTTTCAACATCCTTCGATAATCTATCCATGTAGGCCGCATAGCGCTCAATTTCAGATTCGTTTAATTGAAGAAAAACGTTTAAAAGAAGGCTTACCTTCTTCGGAATGTCGGCAACTCCAAAGTAAAAACCCTCGATTGCCAGCTGAGCAAAAATGTCGTAGTGTTAAAATTATAAATTCTGACCACTTTGAAAACCATATGCGAGAGTAAGTGAACATAATGATCCATGATTATTCTACTCTTGAGTACATTATTCTCCATTGCGATTGATATCATATTTGTGTGGGAATAAAGTAGTCGATTGATAAATTCCTGGAATATGCGTCGAATTATTTTCGAGTCACTTCATAAAATATGCCCACATCCAGAATACTTCTTGCTGAATTCATTTTGTATTTTGAGATAAATCGTTCGATCGAGTCTTCTGTTTGCGATTCAGTTGCTGCTTGCATCAGATTCCATAGCGTTCTCATCGGTAGTTCTACTTTCTGCAGATTAATGTCATTTTTTTGAAAATAATCGTATTCATCAATTTCATTATTAATCGATGAACATGATGATCAAAATATACCTCTATGAAATCCTTTTCAACAATGAATACCTTGAGCTCGTTAAAGTTGCGATTCATATTTTCTTCAAACTGAAATTTCTAAATAAACATAATATGTAAATTGAAAAAATACCGATTTTAGCGTGAACTGGATATCTTTCATCATCAGTCTGTTCTGTTCGGAAGTGTCGTTGATCATTTGTTGAATTTCAATCAAAGTCCCATTTAACTGATTAAGAGAATCAACCACAATGTGCAATGTCCTATTAAGTTGCTGAACATCGCCTCCGATGCCAATTAAAGTTTGGTTGATATTACGAAAAGAGCCACTCGTAGTTCGGTTCATATCATCAAGCGAGTCAATCATCCCGAATAACGTCCCATTCATCTCATGAAGAGAGTCCATTGTATATCCGAGCGATTCTAAATATATCATTGAAAACTTTTGGCAAAATAATGCGCCTGACCACTAACGTATTGTTCCTGGCTTTTCGTTTCTTCTTCCGACAGTTCCTTGAGTCCAGCATTGATAGCGATTCCTCCGATCTGAACACACTAATGGTAATGGAAGCCTCTAGTTCTGAAAAGCTTCAGTAAATTTTAATTGCATGCTCACAGCGAATCCTCCAGCAACGACGGGCGCCAGTGGAGGGCAAACGATCGCAGTTGTAGTAGTGGCAATTATTTGTAGGGCCGTTAAGCCGATGTTGACCACCGGAGCTTAAATGGACAGTTCCACATAAATTCATATCTATCGCAGGTCTAATAGGTGGAAAATTGGGGAAATCAGTACCAAGCCAGGGAGCAACCATCTTCGATGAGGCTAAGCGAAGCTTCTCAAGAACTTCACCCGCGCTGAAAAGAGAGGTGTTGAAAGAGGTGAAGGGGAAACTGTACGAATGAGGAGTGGAAGGAAACCAACGGTTTTATCATGCATCTTTTTGAATCAGCGAGTCGAATACAAAGGCGAATAAAGGAAATTGGTGAATCAGCTTCATCGAAGGGAGGAAGAGAAGAATAGGAAGAAATATCGAGACAAGCTTTCACGACGTATTGTTCTAGTGGAGAAAAGCGTTGATATCGATTGGTGCTATCTTGAGAAGAAAAGAACAAAGTTTCTCTTATTTTGCTTCGAGCTTTGCTTAAAGAAGGAGTGGCACGACCATCTGGCTAACTGAGTTCTCGATGGGAGATGGTGTGGAGTAGTTACCTGATCACACTTTCGAAACTATCATGTGACAATGTTAAGTTTGAACTGAGCTATTAGCGTTTGGCTGCCTGCCAAGCGGGCCTTGCGCGCAGGCACTAAGCCGAAATGGCAGAGGGAGAGGTGGAAGTGAAGAGACCACGCATGCAAATCGGCGCGCGCCGCTCGCTTATTACAATTGAGAGGGCGGTCGTGCCTCTACTCCGCTAAACGGCGACGCCAATCAATGTAGAAAACAGTAACTGTCACAGATTTTATGATTTTCCTCCTTATCGTTCAATCACACACATATCAAGCGATTTTACAGTCGAAAGCGATTCAAGCGACATCAAGCGATTTTACAGTCGAAAGCGATTCAAGCGACATCAAGCGATTTTACAGTCGAAAGCGATTACGCTAGGCGGTGCTTGTCGGTGGGAATACGACATTCCCTATGCTGCTTTCCCTATGCTTCTAGGGCACGTTACCTTTTGCAACCGAGGGGATAGATGGCTTGGTTGGCCTGGGTGGGGATCGAACTCGCGACCCTTCCATTATGAGCAGCTCCTCACACCACTGCGCTATACCACCTGTTCAAATTTTAGTATTTAGTTTATTTTTTTATTTTTAGTATTACTCTAGAATCCTCTGTCACGCAGTTCGTCACGATCCGTCCCTGCGTCCGTCACGAAACGTCACCGTTCATGAACTGTCCGTTACATGTGACGTTTCGTGACGGACGGCGTGACAAAATGCGGTACGATCGTGACAAAATTAATATTGTAAACATGTGCCTTTAGGTATAAAAAGTTGATCAAGATGGTATTTTTCATCTTTTGTGCGATCGTTGAATTGGCTGTCACGGCGTGACACTCTGTGACACCCCGTATGACGACGTGACAACACGTATTCCTTGTTGTCACGAACCGTCCCGATCGTTCCTTTCGTGACGATTTCTGTCGCGATCCGAACGAATTGGGACGATTCGTGACGAACGCCGTGATGGATCGTGATGAACTGCGTGACAGCAGATTCTAGAGTTGTATTTACAGACATCGCGGACAATATACAATACCTGAGTTGAACTCACCACGAACATTCATGAAATCAATTTAAAGTTCGGGCAAATTCTGCAATTCTCATAGATCTTGCATTAGCAGTTTCTGTCATATTTTCCCACGCTCTTTCTATAAAATTATCCCTTTCTCCATCAAATCTACCAAAGATGAAACTGCTCCTTCTTTCTCTTCTTCTTCTTCAAGCTCTCCTGTCTTCCCGTCCTCCCCACAACGAGTTGGACAAAAGGATCCATCACGTTTGTTGCTATCTTTCTAGGGCGATTTTTTCATACATCTTGAGAATCGCGAAAATTGGCAACGTGCCATAGGACTACCGTATTTTTATGAGGCACTGCCTGTTTTTCGTCGTGGGTACATTTTTGACTCGCGGGAGGACTTCTTTAAAACTCATCAACCGTATCATTTTTCTGATTCCAGATAACATCTCATGAGTTTCTTCCGATGTCTGGCCGATGTCAGAAGATCACTCCATTTCGGCAGGCCGCATCAATAAAAACTACTTCAGATCTTGGAAATAGATGAACCAAAGACCGCTGCGGATGAGCATCGATTCTAGTATATATTTTTTTAAACTTTTAAATAAAAAATAAATCTTAAAAAATGTTTTGAAGTTGTCAAGTTGAATTCTGCCACGCTGAGGACATTGACGGATGCAGAGCAGAATGTGTGCGATACGGAAAGCTGAAGCTCCATGATGTCCGTTTGGGATTATTTTATTTGTTGTGTTATTTTCACAAACAATTTCTCCTTTTTCCAGAGAAAACAGAAGAGAATGCCGCGAGGAAGCGATGAGCAATACTGTGTGACTGCGTATCGATTTTACAGATCATTGTGGATTACTGTAGCATACTGTATCTTTTTGCAGCATACTGTAAATTACTGTAGCATACTGTAGATTACTGTAGCATACCGTAGATCTATTTACTGTAGCATACTGTATTAAAAAAAATCTTTCGATGAATTGTACATGCAGATGCATCGTGGAGTTGGTGAAAGGCGAAGAATCGGAGAGAGTGTGCAAATCTCTCCCTGCGCTACTGATTTCTCGTACCCTAACAGAGAGGATTGGGAGAAGCAGAAGGATGAATCGATCATGTTCTGATCAACACGCATCGTTTCTATAAATGACATTTTAAAATCAATGCGATTTATCGATAAAGATGCTTATTTCGCTTTCTCGTGTGCAAAGCACTGATTGTTTGTATTTTTTTATTAGAATGCTTTTTGATTCAAACCATACGGTGATGTCATGGCATAGAAGTGCGTCCTCTGCAATACACTTGTTTTGCGATTTCTCAAGCACTGGCAAGAATGACTCGTATGATTGTCGTTGATTAAAAATAATATTGAAGGATTCTGCAACTCTTCTCTTCATTGAGCAAAAAAGTAATTGCACTTCTCTTGTGAAATTGAAGGTAGTGCGATAAGGGGCATTCTCCACTTTTACTACTCTAATCCCGACTCGGCCCATAACGCACTCGAATCGCGTGATATGTCCCCTTATCATTCGCATAGTTCAGGCCGAACATCGACCAGATTTTTTTGAGGAGAGATCAAAGATCAAACCATTCATTCTCTCAGGCCGGAACAGTCGATCAACTATGAGATCACATGTGATTTCAGCGTCCGTTTATCAATCGCATAGTTCAGGCCGCACTTTAGTCGGCCACATCATCACTTCACCATTTTCACCATGCAATTCTTTATCGGACACATCACCCTCCTCGATTCCCACACTCTTTCAATTTTCGATTCCATGCAGGCGTTATCGGTCACTTATTTCCTCCCTCTCCGTACAGAGACTGACAGTGAGCGCGAAAAATGGAGAGAGGTAGACTACTCCATCCCTCCATCATTCCCCGATGCCACCTTATCTATGCGGATGACTGCATAGTTCAGACCGCACTGCATCACTCCACCTTTTCTTCATTTTATCTGCTCTAGAGTCTCCTCACTTCACACAGTCTCTCACTCCCTCGAAGAGTACTCCACTCTTATCGTGGGCCGTACTGTTCTAGTCTCGCTTAGATGCTCTCTCGTCGGTCAGAGCAACGAGAGAGCAGGCGGTTTGAGGAGAGCCGAGCAACGTGCTAGTAACATTTTCTGATCTCCCTACGTCCCAGCCTTCTCAGAACCATCAAGATAAGCGCTGGAGCTTGAGCGTACACTTCAACCTGTCACTTGTCGTCCCTTTCTTTCTATTAATCCACAGCACTTTGTCCACAAACGTCAATATTTCATCCGTTTACTGAAGTATTCATAAGAAAAACTGCCGTTTCGAAAGTCATGATATCACGATTTGTAGTCTAGGTAATCCCTGTCGTTACGAACAGCTTACTTTTAGCAGTTCGAGTGACGATGGGGATTATTTTCATTGCACCCACTTTCTCCTATTCCTCGCAGTTTCTCGCGCTGCCTGTAGTTGGTTAGGGATTATTTGAATGGGACAAGAGCGGGAAAGGGTGTTATGATTCACGTTGCAAACTGCGAATTCCTGTCATTTCTCTTGCTGAGATCACCTCATTTTTGACGTTCACATTGTCGAAATTCGCTGATGATTCATCGTTCAATTCCTCGTTCTCTCTCCAGAGTGTCATAGTTTCACTTCCTTTAGTGTCTTCCTTATTGTTCCATCGTCAAAATACGATATGATGCAAGACGCACGAGCAGCATTGGCATCTTCATTTGGCACATTATCTCGTTTTGGCTGACGAGCGATAAAAACGGGAATCAGAGAGAGAGAGAGAGAGGCGATGACGCCATGCAGTGTCCCAAATCCGGAGCCTGAAACATCGTTTGACTAACGATGTCCCCCGCAGTCTTGACCAGTCTTCTCTTCTGATGTCTCACTGGCTAGAGAAGCGAGAGAGCATGTAATTGAGGAGACCGCTCGCATTTTCTGTTTTGTGCTCTCTCCATCACGCCTGATCTCTCGCTGGTCAGAGCAGCGAGAGAGCACGCGAATGAGGAGAGTTCTGCTGTCCGCCCGCCCGTTACATGTGATGCGCTGCAGAAAACATGGCGAGTGACTGACGAGCGGACGTCCTGTTTCCTCCGACTTGTAGCGCGTCACTTTGACTGAAAGATGCGAAATTGCAAAGTGTCCGTGCTGTTTTTCTTCCGCCCACGCGCCTTTTTGTGCAGCTTGTCTAATTAGTTTTCTGGACCCTTTCAGTAGGGTATCTGTTATTCGTTTTGATAGTTTCGAAATGTTCTACAGGCATTCTGCAAGAATTGTATGCAAATTCGCATCTCTAAATGTCGGTAGAGATCGCGGAGATTTCAACAAGGGAATCCATTGACCAGTTCCCAATCCCAGGAAACGCTTGACAAGCGCGGCCCCCGTTACGCTCCGCTCGCGCACTTTAATCTCCCGCCGCTGGGGGTAATTATTATAATTGACCGAGGATAGGGAAGAGGCTGAGCGCTCTGTCGCCTCTGGCTCATGCTCTCTCTTCGGTCAGAAAAGCGAGAGAGCGCGTGAAATGGAGAGAGTCAAACCACAAGACCACATAGGACCGGAAAGGTTAATGAAATATGGAGAGAGCGATGAAATATTGCGCCCCTGGTCACTTCAGTCATTGAACGAAGCTGCGTAGGTGCTAGATTATTTATGAGTGTTGCATATTTATTTAGATATGTATTTATTTTGACACGATAAATATTTCTTAAGAGCCAGCGGTATCAAAATCACTTTTGCACTGACTATTCATATTTTTGTGCATCACATGAAACTCATCCGAACATAGAGTGCAGTGGACATCCGCTCAATGCCTTTTTCCTTCCAAAATCCGCAAGATTTGAATCCCAAACCTCTGGCAACTTCCGGCCGCCGCATCCTAACGATGTTTGAGCTGGAAGAGAAAAGAGAGGAAGTGGGAGGGAGATTTAGGAGGGGCTTTGGAAGTTTTTCGGATGGAAGGCCGGATGAGAGGCTGCAGCAGTTGAAAGAAGGAATGGGATTCAGATGGTTTGCAAGCAATCGTTCCTAATTTCGAAATCTTCTGAGAGACCAACCAACAAGTTTTGTATGCTTAAGAGACACGAAGGATTGCAATTAGGAAGGGATACAGTAGGTTTGCAAGCTTTTTTGTTGTTGAAATTTTGTTGAGCAGTCTCACGCTACTAGGAAATGGTGTAGCACCACGCACCATACTGTATTTTTTGTGCAAAATTTGAATGTACATCATCAAGGGACAGAAATGACTTCAGAACTGAATGATATCGCCAGCTATTTCGAAATTTCAATCAAGCATCTCAAACTTCGTGAGTTCGATTCGTTTTCCCTTGCAACTCTCTGATTTGATTGAGATAACTTCATTGCTTTGAGCATGCCAATCCCTAGAGTGAGCTTGGAATAGATTTGAGCCTGCCCTTCGCAACGTTTGGGTATAAATTTGCACAATTCGCAATGATTTTATCAATTTTCCGCCTCATTTGACCGCGCTTTCTTTGTTCGCTCAAATCGACCACAAAGCCATCCAGTTGCACTATCGCAACAGTGCAGCTCTTTTCTTCCTGGCTCTATTGGATTTATACGTCCTTAAGCCCATTCTAAGGGCTTATCTGTCATTTTATGGCACTCTGCCGTAACTTGAGCAGTTGTCCGACTCTCTCCATTCTGCAAGCGATCTTATCATTCGAAAGCTCAGAAAGTGAGTGAAATAGAGAGAGTCAGACCAATACTGCCGTTACATCCTCTGCCCCACGCGCTAAAGGCACACTATTTCCCGGTCGAATGCACATTTTGTCACGTTTCCCGTGGTTTGACTCTTCCGTTTTCCTTGCTCTTTCGCTTCCCTATCCTGCCGAGAGGCATACGATATAAAGAGAGTTCGCCCCTTCATTTTTGCGTGGCAGCTATGCCTACTTTTAGTCATTTTAAGCTGCTGACTAACCGAATTCCGCCAACTTAAAAGTCTTGGTTCCTTCATATATGCATCGCTGTTCCTCTTTCTCACACTGTCTTAATTGACCTGGGAGCTCACCCTATTTCATTTGAATGCAAATCCGCCCTGCATCCTTCCATTTCTGCCATTCATCAGCATCTCTCGTGAGCAATCTCTCGCCAGTCAGAGCCTCGAACCCCTCCCATCCTCCCTCCCTGCCTCGAGGCAAGGGGGTTTCCAGCTAGCTGACAGTTGTCCGAGAGAGCGCGGCAACATGGGAGAGCGGGTAGAGATAAAGAGAAAGGGGAGAGAGAGCAGGGGAAAGCAAGAGAGCGAGCGCGCGTTGCGCTCGGGGGCATAAATTGCGAGTGTGGCCAGGGCGAGGATTGACCACTAGCCGGAGTGAATCGGTGTATTCTGCCCGTTTCATCCGTGTCTGAGCCTATATTTACGTTATTGTCCTTGTTATGCGTGTTTCTGGTGCTTGTAAACATATTATAATGTAATATGGTAAAGAAATTGCGAGTGGCCAGGGAGGAAGATTGGTCCCTAGCCCTGGCTTGCTTCTAACTGATTCACCTCTGGTTTTTACCTACTCAATATCGCAAAATATTGCAATTTTTTGAGATTCGTTTGTCTTTATTGATCTTATACTTCATCCAAGCCCCCCCCCCATTTTTTGTCCTACTGATTCGCCACAAATGCTTGCTTAGAAAGCATAGTCCAAACACCCCAAGATCCCCTCACATTAGCGATTCTCGAGTGAGCGGGGGACTCCTTGGAATAAAGAAACAAGTCGAGTGTTTTCGTTTTCTCTGTGAAAAATGGCACCCACGCGCCCGTTTCATGGCATTTCGTGTCATTAATCAGGACAAATGCGTTTGTTGTTCGTGGACTGGGTTTCGGACAACTTCCTCTATTCAAATTCGACCAGGATTCGCGTTTCCAGAGTCTATTACTCGATACCGAGTCATTAAGAGACCGGCTCGGTAAGATTCCAGTAGGGGCCGGACATCGACCTCTCGGATCTTGACCAAAACTATTTTGGGGATACCCCCATGGGTCCTCAACACCAAATGGACCCCTGTATGGTCATATCTTAATTAGCCGAAAAGGGGCGTGGCTTCAAATTTTAAAAACTCGAAAATCGGCTAAAATAAATGGTGAGGTCGGGGTCCAAAGTTAGTGTTGGGATATTACCTACTACCCTAGACATCAAAAAGGCACTATAAGTTGGTTCGAATTTTCAATCGCAAACTGATTTTTCACATTTCAAAAACCAGTTTTTATTTTTTATAAAATCTAAATCAAAAAGCCGCTAAATGACAATAGCACCACGTTGTAGAGCATAAAATTCCGCATCGAAAAAGCTAAAAATTAAAAAAATTTAAGTGCACTCACTTTTCGATCTTTGATCTCTAAGGTAGAACGAAAAAATAAATGTTTTTAAACACCCTCGACTTTGTGCTCATTTTGTAGAGCACATCAAACCAATCATTTCTTATTCAGACCATTTTTCATGAAAATGTATTTTGAAGGCGTTACATTCGCCTGAAAAGTGCATTTTCGCACCATCATCAAGATAACGACAAAAGGGGGCCTATTAAAATTCAAGAACTCATTACCGCGGCTCAACAATATCTCTACGTTGTAGAGTGGAAGATTCCGCATAGGAAAAGCTAAAATTCAAAATTTTAAAAGTGGACTCTTTTTTGATCTTTGATCTTTAAGGTAAATCGAAAAAATAAACTTTTCAAAATACCCTCGACTTTGTGCTCATTTTGTAGAGCGCATCAAACCGATCATTTCTTATTTAGACCATTTTTCATGAAATTCAAATCTTGAGAAGTTAGAGAGATTTAAAAACCTCTTTTCCTAGTGAAGGTGTGAAAATGCAATTTTCAAGCGAATGTAACGTCTTCAAAATACATTTTCATGAAAAATGGTCTGAATAAGAAATGATCGGTTTGATGCGCTCTACAAAATGAGCACAAAGTCGAGGGTGTTTAAAAACATTTATTTTTTCGTTCTACCTTAGAGATCAAAGATCGAAAAGTGAGTGCACTTAAATTTTTTTAATTTTTTGCTTTTCCGATGCGGAATTTTATGCTCTACAACGTGGTGCTATTGCCATTTAGCGGTTTTTTGATTTAAATTTTATAAAAAATAAAAACTGGTTTTTGAAATGTGAAAAATCAGTTTGCGATTGAAAATTCGAACCAACTAATAGTGCGTTTTTGATGTCTAGGGTAGTAGGTAATATCCCAACACTAACTTTGGACCCCGACCTCACCATTTATTTTAGCCGATTTTCGAGTTTTTAAAATTTGAAGCCACGCCCCTTTTCGGCTAATTAAGATATGACCATACAGTGGTCCATTTGGTGTTGAGGACCCATGGGGGTATCCCCAAAATAGTTTTGGTCAAGATCCGAGAGGTCGATGTCCGGGCATAGCGGCCGAATCCTCGAATCTTACTGAGCCAGTGTCTTAATCTTGACTATCCACTACTATTATTATCTTCCTGGTTCACTTGCATAGTGCATTATCCGGCACAGAGTCATTAATCTTGTATTCCTTCATCCTTGCTTTATTTATTTCCACTGAGTATTTTTGAAAAGGCTGTGACGTATTGTGAGGATCTCTGCTGCTTGTGATGTTTTGTTCCTGCAAGAACAAATCGTTAACTGTAAAGCTAACACACTCTCATCCTCGCGATTTCTGACCTGAAAGAGAGTAGAATGAAGAAGATGAGGGGAGAAGATTTGGTACAAAGACCATTGGCCACAACAACGATCTCTGTTTTCGCCCTAAAGCGACCAACGAGAGATCTCAAAATGAGTCCCCGCACACTTAATTCGACCTCATCTAAAGTGTGGAGCGTCTTCGATCCTCACCCCTCTTATAATTCGTCGTTAGAAAGAGTCCATCTCTCATCGGTTGGAAAGAATGAGATGAGATGACCACTGGACGCTTAGTTTAGCTGCTACCGAGAGAGTGCGCGTAAGAAGAGAGTGTTTCGTGCTTGATATGAGATGACCATTGGCCGTTTTATCCGTCTGAAAGGATTACTCCCCTTCATTTTTCACGCGACTCTCGCACATGATGACCGCTGCTCTTTCTCCCCATCCTTAGACTGCGAAGACAAGGCCAGAGAATATTAGAGACCAGGAATTTCGAGAGGTCATTGCTCTTCCCTCCTTCTCCCCCAGGCCTCATTAGCATCTATCTCGTGCTACTACACTCACAAACAACCATTCTCGACTGAAATAGGAAGACACTTTGGCCTACCAGCATGCGTAAATGCGCCGAAATATGTAGTATGTTTCACGACATGTAAATATGAGGCCGTTTGCGTAAGAACCGAGCAAATCCGACTGGATCTGGCACAGCTCAAAAATGTAGATTCTCTCAAAATTTGTGATTTGGGGTTCTCAAGGGTGCTGATGACGATGGGCATATTCATTTTTCATATTGAGCCTCCGTTGTCTCCAGATGGCATCACGTCGAAAACAGTTTTTTGCCCATTTCTCCGCTCACATGAATGCTAAAATTAAGATTTTGTGGCTTTAGGGACAGAATTGAATGGGGAACACGCCTGTCAACTTCATTTATGAACAAAAAAATTATTAAAATCATAAAAACAAACTTTTCGTGTGATCATTTGTACCTCGCGCAAGTAGGCTATATCGGACCGGGATCTCGAGAAGATTCCAAAAATCTACTTCTTGATCACCAAAAACGTCGCAAATCGTGAAAAACCAACTTACAGTGCAATTGCCTTGTAAGTAAATCCGGACGTCCTTCCCCTTGTTTACTCTTTTCCTTGATCTACCCGAGTCTCTCTCGATTGATCTGACTCCCTTCCTGTCTGCCTGTCTGCTCCCTCTCGTTTCCCCGTGCTCTCTCCCCTCTCTCGAGATGGAGACTCGGGTAGATCAAAGAAAGCCAATAATCAAGGGAATCATGGCCAGATTTACTTACAAGGCAATTGCACTGTAAGTGTACCGATTTTCTATCGTAACTCGATACCCAAATATCCAATTAATTAAATGATTATTTATTTATTTAAATAATCAAATAATTACAATAATTCCATTTATAAAAGTCAGTTCCAAATAACTACCGTAATCGCTCCGTAAGTCGTTGCGACCCACTGCACCATTTCACGCCCAGAGTTTCGAACTCTTCGTTTCTCGC
>LS581161.1:368922-388489 GCA_900490775.1 Pristionchus maxplancki
CACCGGTAGGTGTTTCCATCCACCTCCTCCCTTCTCCATTTCCACACGTCGAACCACTCGACACCGCCATTTCATCATCCCCATTTTGTTGTTGTTTTTCCCTTGTGATTACTTGACTAATTAATTAAATATATTACTATTTAATCGTTGGTCTTTAATCACACCGTACCCAGCCCATTTATCCATAACAAGGTGGATAAATTTGGCATAGTAAGTTGGTTTTTCACGATTTGCGACGTTTTTGGTGATCAAGAAGTAGATTTTTGGAATCTTCTCGAGATCCCGGTCCGATATAGCCTACTTGCGCGAGGTACAAATGATCACACGAAAAGTTTGTTTTTATGATTTTAATAATTTTTTTGTTCATAAATGAAGTTGACAGGCGTGTTCCCCATTCAATTCTGACCCTAAAGCCACAAAATCTTAATTTTACCATTCATGTGAGCGGAGAAATGGGCAAAAACCCGTTTTCGACGTGGTGCCATCTGGAGCCAACGGAGGCTCAATATGAAAAATGAGTATGCCCATCGTCATCAGCACCCTTGAGAACCCCAAATCACAAATTTTGAGAGAATCTACATTTTTGAGATGTGCCAGCGCTTGTTCGAATCTTAGACAAACGGCCTCATATATAGTTATTGGACTGTAGCTCCAATGAGCGGTTCTCTTTGCATCAAAACTCATCACTGCCTCTAATATGGTCCAATCTCTTCACGACTTAACCCAATCTCCACATTTATCGAATCTCAGCTCCCAAAAGGACCACTCAGTCCATCTTCATTCCTTCTTTCATTGAAATCCGAGCCCATTTCCCGTCTTTCTTCGCTTCCAAAACGACCGAGTCAAAGAGCCTCTTCTTCCTCGTTTTTTATTCCGTTTCTCCTCCCGTTCAAAGCACTCTCTCACTTTTACGTGCTCTCTCGCCGGTCAGAAAGAGCACCAGTCCAAAGCACTCTCTCTCCTCGTTCTATGCGCTGTAAAAAGAGGCCGTCCTCCCGCTTGGTCTCATACATTTTGGATAGCCCGCAAGACTCGCGCTGACTCCGGCTCTCTCAGTTTTCTATGATCTTTCGGTGGTCAGATGACGCGAGATAGAATGTGGAATAGAAGAGTGATGAGGGGGAGGCGAGATCGAAAGACTAGTGAGGCTCTGACGCAAAAAGAGCCTACAGTAGCTGTACTTGGAACGATCTATCTTAGGCAATTTTTGAATGTCGGAACGCTGAAAGAGCTCTTCAAGTCGTTGTATTTTGGACTGACCGATAAAATCAGACAAAGGGTCATTAAATTTCCAATGGTCACAATGGTCTTGACCTCGCCTGATGAATGGTATGTCATTCACTATTCTCCTGTCTCATTCTAGACGCGTTGGCGCCATTTACTCTAAGAGACATTGGGAAATAGACACTCAAACCACTCACCAGCCTAGACAGATGTTGTTCCCATCCAGACTGTCTCAGACAGGAGACACGATGACAGAACAGTGGCCTGTAGACTGAAAGAGTGGTCTAAGTGCAGAGTTGTCTGCTCCTTTCGAAACAGAAAGGCCTTTCTTCCTGCCTGTTCTGGTCGTAAAGTTGAGTGATGCCCTTTGCATATGCAGCCCTCTTTGTTCTCTTCAAGTTATTCTCCATTTCGCACTGTTTCTCGCCTGTCTCTGGTGTCTCCTCTTAGTGCTGTGTCGACGCATTGAATACAGTTATGAGAGTGCCAGTTGCACTTTCTTTGAATTTTTTCTCTGCAGCCCTACTATACGAGCCCAAGAGAGGTCACAGTCGAGCTAGAGAGCACGGCAAACTGAGAGAGCCAGAGAAAAACTATAGATCACGCGCAAGAAAGCGCCTCCAGCACCCCCATCTGGCAATGTTTCTTTGGGGTTTGGCTCAATTTCCAGATGCTCTCTCAATTTCGTCCACTCTCTCGCCCCTCTCTGCTTCTCTGTCGGCTCTTCGCCGCTCTCTCCTTTCTTAGCGCTCTCTCGTCGTCTTGAATCATAGCAAAACATGCTCTTTTCAGAGAGCGAGGGAGTGATTCTGATCGATTTGTGATGCGATCGTGTCTAAGGAATCATTTCTCTGAGAATGTGTTGCATTATTCACGTTCTCTAGAGTATTTCCCATTCATCTTAAAATTTACCTTCCTGTGCTACATTTGTTCTCAAGATTGCAAATCTTTTTAATAATCTCTTTGAAAATGCGCTGCATTATTCACATTCTATTTCCAGTATTGGTTTTTATTCGTTAAACATCAAGATCAAACTATTCTCGTTATAAGCTTTTGAAGTAGAGCAATGGCTGAAGCTCAACCCAATCCTGTCCATCACTCCAATATTTCGAGTGATGTTATCACAACATTGTGAATCATCAATGAATATTGAACACTCATCGCTTCCCTTTTCAACAGCAGCTCAGAAGAGAGCACTAGTCTGACTCTCTCACATTCATGTGTTCTCTTGCTTCTCTAACCGACGAGAGAGCATTGCGAAATGAGAGAGTCAGATCATTCCTCTCAGAAGAACACACCATCTTTGCCTTCCACATTCCAATGTGGGCAAATCTTGAAACTCGACCGATCCCATCTATTCTTCCCAGTAAACCTGAAGCGTGACAATACTCCTCCCCCACTTTATAGGTCCAAAGATCGAATCGTTATTTGGTCAGCACTATATCTGTACAATTATCAGGTCAGACAGCGCTAGAGAGTGCGCAAATCAGAGAGAATCAGACAAAAACGCCTGATAAAACAGTAAAAGCGCTCTCCTCAAGCGTCATTGAACGTTTTTGGGCCGTTTTCTGCAATAATCTCATCATTATAGCCCCTCGCTCCGCATAATTTCTCTCGAAAGTCACTACTCTCTCTCTTTAGAGCTTATCACGTATCAGTTATCAGTATAGTCTCCTCTCCGCACGGTATAGTCAATTATCTTCCTTCTCCATGATATCTGGAAGGCTAGACAGGGCGAGAGAGCGTGGAAAACGGAGAGACTAGAGCTTAGAGAGCACCCGGGGTCAAGCATAAATAGCATAGTGATAACGGTATTAGAGGCTTGAGCTTCGGTTTGGCCGTTTCGCGTCATACGAGCACGGAATGGTACGGTTTCTCACGTTTTGTCATAGTTTTGGGATCAGACTTTGATCTTTGAACTTTGATCTTTGATCCCTCGGGAGCGTTTCCGATGTATCTAATCCACAAATCTGGCATTCGTTTCCTCTTTGTCGGACGTCCGCTCGATTGATGTGCGGATAGCACTCCGTTTTCGACGGGAGAAACATTATCGGCAACCTCTTTTTCTTGTTTCTGAACCCGAATTTAGTGCATGTTGTGCAAGAAAAGTGTAACTACATGCATACCATAACGGTTCCGACGAATCCCATTGTTGTTTCTTAGGATATGATTCGCTCCGTAACTTGGTGAGGCAAAGACATCTATTGGTTTCGAATATGCGTTTGAGTGCACCGAAACCACAGCGCCAAGTGCCTATTTTGTGGGGCTCAAAACCCACGAAACCGGGGAGATTCTCAAAACAAAGATGCCCAAAAGCTCAAGTCTCACGCTCCCCTTCCCTCCCTTGGCGTGACACTTCTCCTATTGTTTCGTCTCCTCCCTTTCTTCTTTTCTCATTTTCCACTTTCGAGTGGGGAGCTTCACGTTCTGCTTTTACTTTGTTCTATGGTAATTTTCGAAAATAATTCGACCAGGCGATTTCATTGTTTGCTATTCAGCATAGACGTAACGTGGAGAATGATCATGCATTGCAGTCACCGATCGCTAAAATATCACCGCGTCGTGCTATCCCGCTCTCTGTTTTGACCTACCCATATTTGCGCAGCGTCTTTAGTCACCTTCCCTTTAGCTGTTCCGATAACACGTCGGTCGCGTTGTGATATAATCGCTTTTCCCACTTCTCAACGTCGTTGCGCTTCTTTTATTATAAATTTAACCTTTTGTATATCACAATTTCTAACTCCATCAAAACAAAAGTGAATCAACCCATTAATGTACCACTTCTGAAACCTATTCCATCTCTCATTCCTTTCTCAGCGAACAAAGGTCAATGTTGTCTATGTTGACTACATCTCACTCCGATCGAGTCAGTCTCTTTCTCTCTTATTGCCGATCCGGGGTCAAGTATTGACGTCCACGATTCGTTGTCGCTATGTGAGAAACTGACAAGAAGAATGTCCTCTCGTTTTCCTTGATCACTGTCTTTCTCTTTGTCGTCTCGCTCCCACTCTATCAGTTTTATCAGTTTCCGCGCGATAGCGCGCATCTCTGACTCGAAAGCACTCGGGAAAGAGAAGAGTCAATCTGTCTCTCCATTATATCTACTCTGGCTCTATCCAACATTGTGTTGAGCGCGAGTCAATCTCCGATCCCTTTGCCTGACAAGGGAACTCCGAGATCAGGCAATCCCCAAGGACCGCATTCAGTTTACGCTTCCAGAACTCTCAAAGAGAGAAGCGAAAAGACAGGCGCAGAGATCAGAAAAGTGGCTCGTTTTTCACTAGAGAAAAGAGAATTTTAAGCCTTTTCGCTTCATAAATACGATTTTTGAGCCATTTCGATCCGAAATGGGGCCAATAAGAGTAGGACTGAAACCACTTCGCGAGATCGGTCCGGTGACCACCAGGATTGAAATGGAGCCAATATTCATGCAGATTGAGATGTGGTTGGGCGTTTCTCTCGTAGATGGGAGATATGCTTCATAGCAATTACTTAGGAAGGATGTCGTCGATCTGATTCCGATATCTGTCACATTTACAATTAGTTCAGTAATGTCATCAAAGTGCTGCTCAGTGCCTGCGCTTCTTCATTTAACGTTAGATTTGAGGGCTCAAGATAAAGTAGACACTCCTCAATTCCTTTGATCTCTAGCCAGTCATAGACAGGCGAGAGAGCAGGCAGAATGGAGAGAGCCCGATAGATGGAAGATAAATGGAAGACGGAAGGGCCGCAGGTGTCATTTATCTTCTTCCCCGTTTCTTCTGATCTTTTCTCTCTGTCTCTCTCAGTTCAACCAACTTTCTCGCAAGTTAGAGCCAGTGAGAGAGCATGGGGAGTGAGGAGAGTACTTCTTCTTTCCACTCTCTACTCTTCTTTCGACCGCTCTTTGAAGTCACTTTTCGCTGCGATTCTCTCGATTTGCTCTGAGATTTCTCTAGGCAATCTGATCCCGCTGTTTCACTGCATCCTTCTTCTGATCTTCTGATCTATCTCATTTATTGCGTCCAAACGAACCCAAATCGACCAGAAGCCTTTGATCATCACTATGATTAATTCTACTCATCGAGATTGAGCATGGGTTGAATTCAATCCCAGTGAAGCCTCGAAGCACCAGGTGCGAGCGGCAAATTGCAATTCACTCAGTGGCAATCCGGCGCTAAAATGATGCGGTGCCACCGCAATAATCGCTGGGCTTATCCCTGCTACTTCTCAATCCGCTTTGAGGCTCTCCTCTCGATTGCTTTTCCATCACGAGAGAGAGCACGTGAGAATGAGAGAAGCAGACAATATTATCATTATTCGCCCCCTCGAGATTCGTGTTTTACAGTAATCGCTAAGCGGATGAGCCGTTGGCACCCGGACGCATTTTCATAGAGAGCGGAATGGGTTCGGTTGATTTTAAAGTTTCGGCGTAACTACGTATTTTCTTCCGATTCCCTACAGTTGTGACTAGCTATCGCTCATTTTATCAATGTAAAGCGAAAGATAATTTTGCACCCAACCTCCTTGACAGATTTACTAGGCCGATGGGTTCATCGGATGTTGTTTGGCCCTTGTTTTGGTTTAACTGGAATGTACTCGCACATTCCTCAGGGATTGTTGTGGTTCTCGATTAACAAACTCGATCTACGGCA
This sequence comes from Pristionchus maxplancki, assembly GCA_900490775.1. Taxonomy (NCBI): domain Eukaryota; kingdom Metazoa; phylum Nematoda; class Chromadorea; order Rhabditida; family Neodiplogasteridae; genus Pristionchus; species Pristionchus maxplancki. Next base: position 374,781 of record LS581161.1, read on the forward strand.
CAAATAAGTCAGTACTTCTTTCTTTCGTACTATGGACAATGTGCATTATGCATAATCTGAAGTGGAAGATCAGGTACATTAGAAACGCGCGTTTTGTTTTCATGCCAAAGTACGGGGATTCCTGGGGTGACTCAATCGCAGTCTAACCGTGAAGTCAGCTGACAAAGTAAATGAGTAAAATGAGTAACGAAACAATCTCCTTTCAACTACTGTGTCGGGCGCAGATAGCGTAATTGAAGAGGCGTAGTAATTTCCTGGCTACTTACTGCACAGTTTCATGCGTAGATGCTGCATGAGGCATGGTCTGGCTCTCTCATTTCGCAATGCTCTCTCGTCGGTTAGAGTAGCGAGAGAGCGTGGGAAAGTGAGAGGGCCAGACCATTCCACTGCTGCATGTACTCCCTCTGATAGATTCGATGCCATTGAGGTCAGCAATTTACCGCGTCATAGGCTCCAATATTTATCAACGCTATTCTTCGATATTTTCCATTATTCTGCACGAATTTTCTGGAAATTCGTCTGAAATGATTGATCACTTTCATTCTCTGACATTGCTCTTCGACTTTCTTGAACTCTCTTGTCTTTCTGCTTAGCAAACTCAGGAAAAAAACGGCTAAACGATTTTGAACGGCTGAACGATCTCATTGTCAGACGTAGGTCCGAATAGTTTCTCAGTTGGTCCACACCTCAGACGGCGTTCTCCGGATAGTCTCTTGCTCTCTGTGAACCCGAGAAAACGGCGTAAAGCAAACGTAGGTCTACGTTCTTTGACCTACCAATCACAAAATCAAATTCTCCGAGAACATTCTCTGTTGCTCTACACATCAGAACAGAAACCAAACAATTGAGTGCGAGTGAGAGACAAGGGGAATTGAGGAGAGGTCTGAGAATTAGAGAGATGAGAGGGAGTGAGAGGCAAGGGGAATAGGGGAGACCGCCGAGAGTTAGACAAAGAGGAGAGATAAAGTGATGGGGAGAGAGGGAAGAGTGGGCAAGAAGTAATGGATAGCCCAGCAGTGGTGATATAGCTCTCACTTCGCGGATTCACTCATGTGATTTCTCTTTGTTCTGAATTAGTTTGTGGCTTATCTCGAGAATATTCAGCATATTGAATCTTGAGTGCTTAGTTTCATTTCAATTCTTTATGAAACTTATCTCACACCGAGTCGCAAAGCCTGAATACTCGTGAATTGTCGAGCCCACTCAGCGAATCCTACCACCATGTGATTCATTCATGTTCTCTAAAATATACGAATTTATTTTTCCTTTTTTTGGATTGATCGCGGCTCTCGGAATGTGTCTCATCTGCCTCATCATCATTCGTAGACTGTCTGAAACCCATCATTTCTAAAGCCAACGTCCTCTCACGGGATATCAATCTAGAAATAGACACAACGCAATACCATCTTAAGGCGCACCAGTTTTCGAAATTTATTCTATACCCGGAAAATGTTAAAGGATTAAGTCATACTTTTCCTTTTATAGGATGATTTCTCCGTTGAATTATCCAATGATTGAAAGCGGGGAAGAAAGGAGAACGCTAGGCTCGCAATGCTGGAACTATCGCAATCGCTCAAACTTTCCTCTTCCTTTTTTCTCTCTTTCTCTGGTGCCCTCTCCACTTTGAATGCTCTCTAGCCAGCCAGAAAGAGCAAGAAATCATTGATCCTTCCTTCCCTCTTGATCATTCTCGTTACACCCGTCATTGTTCATCGCTCTCTCTCTCGCTTTCACGTTGCGTGTTGGGGTGTAATTGGATGGAGATCCGTGCTTTGCTCTATCTGTGTGGCTTTATCTTATGATTATTATCATTCAACCAATGCGAGTGAAGTACCAATCGGATTGGTGTTTCCATTCTATAATTCAACCAACCCTAGCGATTGTTTCACATAGCGTGTTGTGGGATGGTGCAATTGGATGCGGATCTCTCTGTTTTGATCGATCTCTGTGACTTGATCGGTTATTCATCCCAAACAAAACTGTCGCTCGATTAACCTGATCCTTGTACATTTTTAAAGATCGGGATGTGCTAACAAGGAATCCTTTATGCGTAGATTGCTCGTGCTTTCTGTTCCGAATCCTGCAAAAGTGTTACCCAACCGAATTAATATTTACTGAGTTGAATCTCTAGGTTGATCGAGTGGTTTGTTCTTGTAAAGTACTCAACACGTGTAGCCTAGACACAACTTCCGATCGAATACTGTCTCTATGGTTCTCATCTTCCTAAACGCCTTCAATATACTACAAGAAATTCCTTTAAATGTGTCACCAACCACTTTTTCGTCTAGAGAAGTATGTTTTACTATAAATCCAACACGCCATTGACACCACTAGTGGCACCACCTAAACCGTGCCAATTATGCTCACACTTCTTTCGATTGCTCTCTCACTTTTCCATGCTCTCTCGTCGGTCAGACAAACCGAGAATGAACCTCCTCTTTGATTCATTCCCGCTCTGCGCCCACTCTAAACAGTAAACTATCGTTCGAACAACCCTCTCAATTTGCAATGCTCTCTCGACGATCAGGGAAGCGAGAGATCAGGCGAAAGTGAGAGAGTTCCCTTCCTCCCACTCCGCCCGATGACATTCAATAGCATTTAATACGAGCGCGCGTTTCCCTTCCATTGTCATGTTCCGAGCTGAGTTTCCTCTTTAGAATGACGAATAAAGAGGAAACCCTCATCATTCTGCCTCTCTTTTGCAAGTCAGAGCAACGAGAGAGCGCGTTTCATTTTATTCGATAACCTTCATGACTTTCAATGATGTACTGCATTATTTGACCCTATTGAGCCCGACTTTTGGTCGAATTCAATAGAAGTCTGCCCAAAATTTTTGAGCGGTTCGTGAGCTTTTGCCTTAAATCTTGTGATTCCTTCCATGGAAGACAGCACCATGGCTACCCAGTCACGGGACAGGGATGGTGGATTGAGTTTTCAGTTTTAGCGTTGTCTGATCTCTTCATTCCGCATGCTCTCTCGTCGATCAGAGTGACGAGAGAGCACGCAGAACGATGAGAGTCATCCCTCATTCCCTTCCTTCCGTTTCGATTGCCCTCTGATTCCTCTTCTCCTCCCCTTCGTCCAAACTTTTAAGACCGCTAAGTCAGCGGGGCGAGAGAGTGTGCGGATTTGAGAGACGACAGAGAAGAGAGCAAAGGACAGCCGCCCGCTTACTCTAGTACGAGCCGAGTGCAATGACTATCCCGACTCTCTCCGTTTCGCACGCTCTCTCGCCGATGAGAGCAAATTTGCGACCACTTCTTCCGGCTCCTAACGAGCCCAAATCACGTTAGCGTGCTGGGGCAATCCGCCTCTTCATGTAGCACTGTATTTTCTCTCTGGCTTTTCCGGAAGAGCCAGCGTGCTATGGGCCTTTGCTCTTTAGTGCAACGACGTCCGAGTTTTATCGTATTTGAGTCTTTCTCAAGTACTCGATAAGGGCCATCAATTTTTGCACTTTGCGAGGCGATTCGTTCCTCATCGTTTGATGTTCAGTGCGATTTAGTTCTATTGTCCTTCCGATTTGATATCTATTTAACACATTACTCTTCTGGTTCGATGTTCCATAATCGATTAGCGGTGTGCGAATCATTCCGTTGTGTAACACCCCCCGTCTCCCTTACCCACACTCGAACATACATGTATGACATTTTCGGCTCGCTGCCTGCCCTTTCTTTGTATGTTTCGAGTTCTTCGCACTCTCCTCGATTTCCGTGCTCTCTCACCGCTCTCTTTCGCTGCTGTCTCTTCACCAAACGCGATCTATCAGCCCATTCTTCCTCCTCCTCCCCTAATCAATATCATTACTGCTAGCGCCGCCTGATCGGATTGTGGTACTTTGAGCTGTGAAGGGTTGAGTGGCATTTCGGCCCTTTCGATTTTGTCTTCTCGCCTCACTACTCAATCGAGATCTTCATGAAATGTTCCTTGGCACTTCAATTAACTTCGATCTCTGACACTTCTCTCGAATCTTCGCATTATAAGCCCCACATCATTAGAAGAAAGCCATTAATTTCATTGATCATTGACTAATTCCTTGAATTATCTTATTATAAGCCATTCCAATTCCATTACATCTTCTCGAGAAATCGGGACGGAACTGTTATTCAAGGTCCTTCCCGATTCATCTCTGCTCTCTAGCCAATTCCATTTCCATCACGGGCCGAAACTGTAATGCGAACTGACAGCATTTTCTTGATTAGCCACATTACTCGATGCTATCGTATTTTCTAAATTACCTACTCTCGTAATTTCTTACGGTCTCTGAATAGTACGACTAATTGTAAGGCTGGAAAAGGATAGATCTAGAAGATACTACCAGTTTTACCGATAAAACACTCGTGAATAACATCAAGATAGGAGTGAGAACGAGGAAATTTAGGGGGGCGATAAATATGGTTGGGGATTACGGTGGTACCCACCCCCTCTCGTGTTCAGTGTTATTCGGGAACTCACACTCTTTGTAATTCGCTCGGCGATTTCGGAATTGTTCGGGTCGAAGTACGGGCAATTGTCTAGTCATTCGAAGTATATTTCGCATTTCTGATTGATTGCTTAACACCCAGATTCCGAATACTCTTCCTGGCTTCTCAGAAGGGATTAGAGTAAGCCATCTAAGACCCCAGAAGGGCGCGATAGACGGAATTTGATTCATTCCGTTTGACAGGCGGGAGCTAAAATGGGAATTTTAATGTTTATTTTCCAAATTAGTAGTGATTCCAAAAAAAATCCGAAGAAAAAGAGGAAAAGGGAAGAGGAAAGTCACCTGAGTGAGCGGTTCCGAAAAATTCCGTGATTCATCGAGTTGAGGTTCCTTTTTGCCCGTTGCGCTACCGGTTTCGGCCATCATTGCCGCTGTTTTTGCGCGATTCTCTACACAGAGCGCTCTCTTCTCGGTCAGTTAAAGCGATAGAGTGCGCGAAATTGAGAGAGTCAGACAATTACTGTCGTTTCTCGTGAGCGAGTTGCCTTGAACATCTCGAGAAGTGAGAGATTTAGCGGTAATTTGACCATTCGGCGATGAGTTGATGGGCAGCCACATGGTTCTTCATTCCCGGTCTTAGCAGAATCAAACGGTTTGCGAACTGACTATTTTCGTAATCTGCGTGAAACTCAATCGATTCTGTAACTCATAGGGTCGTACATCAACCCCAAATCTCTCCCACTCACACTAAGGAAGAAGAGAGGTGTTATCAATCGTCTGTCACTAACTATACATTTTTTCGTTAATCCTCACCCCGTCGATTTCTTATCAACACATCTATGCTGTTTTGATGCAGAAGTGATACTGTAGGATGAAACATCTGGACTGCCTGAAAAATAAAGGCGATACAATAGTCTCACTGTACTCAGCGAATTAAGGGCTACACAATGACGTTCAGTTCCACGCATTGGCAGCGCAAATTCACGCGATTTGCACGTGTTTTTGTCGTGGAGGGTCAAAATAGGATACCTGGGGCAGTGAAGATAATATTATTGAAAAACACCAAATGCCGGCTCAAGGTTACGGTTTTGGGAGTGCCAGAATGGTATCATGCGCCCTCTAGTACACAAACACCCCACGCCACTTGTTGTCTACTCTAATTAGGCAGCAACTAATTAGTCAAACTAATTAACACTCGGCACTGCTCGCACGCCATACCAGTTCTCTCCTTTTTGGCCACTTTTCTCCTCGCGGACAGGGCAACACAAGGGATAAAGAGGATGAGAGACTGCTCTTTGACTGTTCTTCCCAGCCAGGCCAATTTGACTCTTCTTTCTCTGACTCTCTCATTTTGGAGTGCTCTCTCGCGTTCTCTGACTCGAAAAAGAGCCAGCAGAGTGAAGAGCGCCTCATCCTCTCCTCCTCCCTAATGCCTTCTTCCTTTTTCAACCCCCTCCTCTTTCGACTCTTCTTCTTCTTCTCCCTTTCAAGGGATGGAATTGCGACTTTTCTGCGCGTTTTCTGTCGTTTTCGCATAGTTAGGAATAGTTTACAAACACTCCGCTGTATCAGACATTGGGATGTGACGCATTGTCAGTTTCACAGATCTCTAAGATGGCGATATCAAATATCCTCCGACAACTGTTGTCCATGTGAAAGGATGCCGCCTGTGCGAACTTCGCTCTTTATGCGCGCTTTCTCACCCTACTTTTTGCAGCAGATTTGCCTCGATGAGTAGCTTCTCTGCGAGTTTCTTTTGCTTCAACTTGCCGAACTACTCTCCAATTAAGTTAATTACTCTCGGGTTCCTTTCTTCAGTCGCTATTCTACTAGAGAGCTCGAGAAATAGAGAGGATAGAATACAATCTAATTTGCATTCACTCTGAGTGAGAGCGAACGAACAAAGAGGGTAGACAAAGGAATCCCCTCGTCTTCCCGTCCGTCTTCTTTATTATTTCCTTCCCGTCCTCTTCCGCCCAATTTCTATAGAAGATGCAGTTCTTTCATTCAAAATCTGCACTTTTAATTTTGTTGTCCATTCAAATTGATGGAGGTCCCTTTTCCTGGGGCCAAATATGCACTTTAGTGTTCCTCCTCTGCACAGATTGCAAATTTTCCCAGGCCTATTAGAGAAAACAATCTACTGTATTTGGCAGGTCTCTTCTTCTCTCATACTCAGCAACGTCTCCACTTGTCGATTGAGTAGAGAGAGAATGGTATTGAGGAGTCAGACAGAGAGTATACAAAAAGAGTCAGAACATGCGGTACAACTCGGTTTGCGAACCCTTGCATGATTCCTTTCTGTTTACTCTCGCTTCGGTCAGTTTCGCTCGCCTTTTTAGTGCGCATTTCGCTGATGTTCTGAGTGAATCATTCCCAATCCTTTTCAGTAACTTTAAAATACTTGTTTTGAATTCAAAATCTACCCAAAATCGCACAGTTTCGCATGGTTAACACCGTGTCTGACGATATTCTTGAGGTGTCACCATCTTTCACAAAGAATTGCTGTTATGACAATTTTTGAACTCTGTTTCCCCCCACGACTCGGTCAATTTGAGTTCATCGATGTTCTCTCAAATGAATCATCGGGCATTCCAAATATCCGCTCTCTCACTCTCCCCATTTCGCGTGCTCTCTCGGCGGTTAGAGAAGCGAGAGAGCAGGCAAAATGAGAGAGTGAGATCATTCCTCTAATATCCGCTCTCTCACTCTCTTCATTTCGCCCGCTCTCTCGCTCTTCTCTGTCAATTTGAGGATAATCCCAACACAATCTTGTACAAATCCGCCGCTATCAGCCCGCAATCGGAAGCTAAGCCCGCTTGTGATAAAGCGTCTTATCATCTTATCTTCGCAACACCGAGACTGCGTCGCTACTATTAAATGGCCGTTTCGCGTGATAAGACGCATAGTTAAACACGCCAAGTTTCTTTGATCTGCGTGTAATATTATGCTTAAATTTGACTCGAAAACTGATAAAATGGCTTTTCATCACCAAAATGGCCTCTCGGAACCGCGCAAACACCCGAAAACGTGTTGTTTTTCACGCACGCACTCAGTGTCATCTCATATTACACCATGTGAGGTGACTAGTAGGGCGAAGAACGGGTCTCTTCATTTCGCATGCTATCTCGAGGTCAGAGAAGCGAGAGAGCAGGCGAAATGGAAAGAGCACTGTAAGGAGATACGAGTAGACAAGAGCGGAGTTCGCGCAAATTACTGAATAAGTTACCGCCGGCCCCTCCCAAATTTACCTTCCTCATTCTTGGCTCTATTCGTATTTTCGTCGCGTTTGACCCAATTCTTACTCTTTATTGTATCATTTTCGCGAATTACCATGCTTTCGCGCTGAATTTTCACCAATATATTTTATGACGATTTTCCAGACCCAAATCCACGCTGGCTCAGTGAGAGAAAGAGAACGAAAGCAGTTCACGCGCGTCGTCGTGAACACAGCTAAGTAGCTGCATATCAACCACACTCATCGGGTAATCTATAGGTGAGTTTTGTACGCTTACAATGCGCTAAAAATGACTGAAAACGAGCTGAAAAGGTTTTAGATTGATCTTTGATCTTTCTAATTTCGAAAATAAATAAATTGAAGGCGTCAATGGAGGAGAGAGTGGAAGGCGCCGCCTCCGCACTGCTGGAGAGGGCGCAGGCGACTGTGTCCGAGCCGAAACGTGAGCGACTTTTATTCATTTGAAGGGAACATTCAACTTCGAAAAAAGCTTGTAATGCAAAGAGTACTAAAGAGCACGTGTGAAATGGGCGCATGCAACGGTGTCGGAACCGAAACGTGAGTTTGATAAATATTTTCGAAAAAATACGGCAAGCACAAGGGGTGAATTGAGAGAAAGCGCAGGCACATATGTCAGAGCCGGAAAGTGATTTATAGAAGGTCTAGAAAAAATCTGTGAGGTAGATATATTATTCTTATTAGTCCCTAGTGAGTACATGATGATTTAGCGTCAAGAAATCGTAAGCGCACCCAGATATCATTTGGTCGATGGTGATAGCGAACAACTCTGCGTGCTGCTTTGTTGTAGTTTATCAGTTGTTACGTCATGCCTAGTTAATAAAACTGAAACTTTAGAGCGGAAATATAAGTTTATCTCTAACTCAAATCGGAAACGCGCGGGATCAAAGCGAATAGCGAGCCCGTTACTCATCACTCGATCACACGAATGAACAGTTTTAACCTTTTCGCGGTCTCTTCACTCCTCTTTTCTTTCCCGACTGACCAACTCATTTTTCTCAGCCGTGCCTAAGATAGAGTTGCCCTTTTCTCAGTGACTGTTCCTTTACACCCTTTCTTTGGGGTTCATTTCACCTATCTACCTGGGGTTTCACTGTTTATTGCTGCCCCCGTTTGCCTTCTGTTATAGTAGCTGTTCCGCCATTGTTTTCGCTCTTTCGCTGTTTGTTACTCACAGATTGCCCTAGATATAATTTGGTTTCCATATGGGATGGTGAGCTCGTTGATCAACCGACGCGGAAAAATAGTGGAATTGACACTCAAAGAGTAGAGTAAGTCTGGTTTCGAAAACGAAAATCATTGTTTTTCTCTACGTTATACGTAGTTCCCAAAGTCCCTGATGATTTTCTCTTTACGCTGATCACTAGTCGGGTAAAGTACAAAGTGATAGTAAATTACAAAGCATGCGCGCGAGAAATAAGGCGGTGCTGGAGGCGAAAACAAAAGGTGCTTTGTCGCTGTAGGAATTGCTAGATTACTAGGCTGCGCAAGGTGGTAAATCTGGTTCTGCTCGATTTTCTCGTGACTGTAAGCTTGAATTTGATTTTAGTAAGCATGAAATCATTTTTAATAATACTGAATTCAATTCCAGGAACGAAACTGGGCGAGTTCGTGGATTTCGTTCGATGGTCATTTTCGAAACTAGAGATGCGCAAGTTCTTCCGATGGTTCGGCCAGTGAGTTCATTTGTTTTTTTACGGCAAGACAGAAAGAGATTTCAAAGCTTCTAGAGTCGCTTGAACATGAATAAAGCGTGAAACATATAAGAAATCTTCATCTCTTAGAAGCAAACATAGTTGAAACTTTTTCCAGATTCATCGGCAACTTCCCCATCCCTTCCCTCATCGCGTTCGGCATTATGCTTTCACTGATTGGTTAGTTAATTGTTGTTGTTATTGTTTTTTTCTTGTTTTGTTTTTGTTAACGTTTTGATATGTGAATACAATAACATTGCAGCATTCGCATTCCCGATGAATCTGCGGGACCGAGTGCGCGATGGGTACACGCCGACTAACAGCAAGGCGTACCAGGAGAGCAAGCGGTTGAGGGAATTTTCTGGGCTTACAGGTATTCTTTTGTCTCATTCACTTGTTTTTTCACTGTTATGGAGATGGTTGACACTCTGATAGGTTGGTGGGGTTGGAATAAGCATAGAGAGCTGCGGGAGTTCTCAGGGCTGACTGGTGAGTCAGAATCAAGATCTGTGATCTTTGGGGCTGGTTGATGACTTTATGATAGGATGGCAGGATAGAAATTCGTATGTGTCCTAGCTGCTAAGGGAGTTCTCGGGACTGATTGGTAGTGATTATTGCTTTCAAAATGTTTTTTTATTCGAGACGAGGAACAATCAGAAATTCACGAGATCTGAAATAGTGTAAGCATTGTGAAACTCATGCAAACAACGGATGCCGAAGGGAATTTAGTCTCAACTGGGTCACGAATATTTAAAAAAAGAAAGATTAAAAATTTCAAATTAATCTCAGGCGACCCGATGATGACCTCGGTCATGCTGCGCGCCCGCGACAAATCGAGCATGATCGACGCTGTAAGTGATTTTTCTCTCTAAAAAATCAATATGCTTACCGTAATCCCTCTCACTCCGCTCAGGACAATCTGATAGAACTACCATAGAGCTTGCACGGAAATGAAAAAAAACAGAAAACCTACCGCACCCTTCCGTATACTACCGTTCCTGAACTACAGTAACCTCTAATTCCGCTCAGGAAAATCTAATAAGGTTACCGTACGCTGAGGTTACGTACTAGAAAACAATAATCCTACCGTAACCTACCATATCCCTCCCTTTCGCCTATTAGTTTTCACCCACCATAAAAATCAATGAAACTACCGTAAACTCTAATTCCGCTCAGGACAACCTGATGGACGCCGTCCGACTGCTGCAGCACGTGAAGACGAACATCTCCGTGCCGAGCGAGGGCGTGAGTGATTGATTATTGATTGATTTATCGCTTGTTTATTATTGATTTTTTATTTATTCTATTCACTCTATATATTGCATTCAACATATTCTGAGAAAATTAATGTGTTTTCTACATGTTGTGAAACATTTCTGATTTACCAATTTTGGCGGGAGAATTGCAATTTCAAATTACAGAAAGAGCACAACCGATTCACCGACTTTTGCGGGCACCACTGCCGGCAGAACGACGTGGTGGACTACTTCGCGGTGAGTTGTTTATTTCAATTTGTTTTGATATTGTTATTTTTGTTTTTCCAAATTCAATATGATCTTTGATCTCTGCAGCTCGAGTTGATCAAACTGCGAAACGGCGAGACCTCCCTCTTCAAATCCAATCTAACCTACCCAATGTCGACGTTGATGGGACAGAAAGTGAGAACTTTTTTTTAGTATTTTTCTTGTACCGGGTTTCATAACACTATTGATCACCACCTCCACAAGTGGTTTACAATTTCTGTATGAGAAACAATTCCCGTTAAATAAATATATAAATAAAGTGCAATTTTTTTTAAATATTTAAGGTGCACCTCGAGCGCAACTTCTACGGCGTCAAGACCTCGTTCAACCCCGAGAGAACTTACACGAACATTGACTACTGCGAGGTGCGTAGTTTGTTCTTTGATCTTTGTAGTTTTATCTTTGATCTTTAATTATTCATTCCAGCTCATCCTGCTCACATTCACTGCGGACATCCAAAAGCCGGAAGAGGAGGTGAGCTGATCTTTGAACTTTGTAGTCTGATCTGTAATCTCTGTAGTTTAGTATCTGATGCCTGTAGTTTGTTGTTTAATTCGAGCCTTCAATTTAGTTTGATGATCTTTGATCTCTAATCTCTCTAGGAAATCGTTGCTCGATGGGAGCTGGCAGTGTCGGATTTCGCCAGCAAGAGATCGAAGGACGAGAGGGTGGAAATGCTGGTGAGTTTTCTGATTTATTAATTTTTTTAAACATTGCTTGGGAAAACAACTAAATACTCCGCTATACCCCGATTACTTATGATCGAGCTGAAACGTAACCGGTCCCTGAAACAAGGAAAATAAATCAATAATCAATAAATCAATCGGTAGGTCATCGGCGCCGAGATCGTGGACCTCGAAATGAACAAGGACTCGCAGCGGATGACGCCCTACTTCGCCATCGGTTCGTGGTGTGGGCGACGATTACCAATCTATAAAATTTTGAGCATTTTACCATTGCGTGTGCTCTGTCGATGTTTCCCACCGCACCACACTACTTGCAGGCTTCGCCGGCGCGGCCGTCTTCATCTTCATCTCCGCCTGGTTTTCGTTGTTCCTCTACGGAAGACTATCGCCGGATTTCAGAGGTTGCGGCATGGTCACGGCTAATATGGTGAGATATTTGATCTTTGGTCTTTGAACTTTAGGAAACTTGTTTTCATTCCATACAAATCGATCTATGATTTTGATCGTTGATCTCTGTTCTCTTCCAGCTCCTACCTGTCTTCGTATGCGTCGTACCCGCGATGGCCATCCTCACCACCTTCGGCATCTACGGTAGGGCGACGATTACTAATTTTGAAAATTTCTGACTTTTTTCCATTGCGTGTCCGCGATCGACGTTTACCACACAACACCACACCTCACCATTCAGGTCTGCTCGGCCTCCGCATCAACTCGCTCATGCTTATCATGCCGTTCCTAATCATGGGCATTGGTGAGTGGAATCTGATCTTTGATCTTTGATCTTTTGCATTTTTATTTGTTTCGCCGGTACAACCTGGAAATAATAGTTAGAATTTCGATCAAACCATTGGAAATCATTGTGAAACATAACTGAACTGGTGGCGAAACTCAATGTTGCAGGCGTCAACGACTCCTTTCTCGTCGTGCACCACTGGCTGCGCGAGCGCACCACCTTCACGCGCAGGTGCGGACGACGATTACTAATTTCTCGAAAATAAGACTTTTTTGCATTGCGTGTGCCAAGGCGACGTTTTCCAGCGAACTCCTCGGCCTGGTCTTCGAGGACGTCGGCCCGTCCATCACCATGACGACGCTCACCAACGTGATCTCGTTCGCGATCGGAGCGTGTGCGCCGACTGCTGGTGAGGTTTACTATTCGTCGTCCAGTCAAAACTTACATTGCGTGTGCGTGGGCGACGTTTACCAATTGCAGAAATCGCGCTGTTCTGCGCCGGCTCTGCGATTGCCATGGGCCTGGCCTACATCTACACCCTCCTCTTCTTCGGTAATTGACTTAATTAATTAAAAATAACTATTAATAACTAATTAATTAAATAATTAAAGGAGCTCTGCTGGCTTTCTACTCGGCACCCGACGGCTCGCCAGAACCGAAGAAGTCACGCAGACAGCAAGTGGTGAGGGCGGCGTTTCTCAATTTAGAAGTCTTGTCAAAAAATTCATTGCGTGCGCTCGTTCGACGTTTCCCAATTTGTAGGTCGGCAACTTCTTCGACAAGCTCCTGCTGTGGTACTCGAGGCTGCTGCAGAACAAGTGAGTTTGGTTGTGTGCCTAGACGAAAATTTTAGCGGTCAAAAAATTGTCAAAAATTGCATTGCGTGTGTCAATGCGACGTTTGCAGCATCTTCCGCACCGTGTTCCTACTGATCTGGATCGGATTCATCGTGGGAGGAATCGTCGGCTGCACCACGATCACTTCCAAGGTGCGGGTTGGAAAATTTAACAATAGAAACGTGTGGAAATTGATGTTTCAGTTGAAATCTATTGGTTTTGGCCCTACCACAACATAATGGCATGATGGAATCTTACAAAATTGCCATTTCAGCTCGAGACCGAGAAGATCCTCCCGCACGAGACCCCGATTCGTCAGCCCAACAGAATCATCGAGGAGCAGAGTTCGTTTTGTATTATTTTACTAGCCGAGCTCCGCTCGCTATGGGCATGCCTTTTTTGGGGCTGTAATAATAAGAGTTATCTAGCAATGAAAATTGTTCTAGCCAAAAATGTCAATACTACTTTTTCCAGTACTGGGACCTTTATTTCAACCAGTGCGCGAAGCGCACTGGTTAATTTCTTTTAATGCACTTTGGGATCAATTAAAAATGCTAA
>LS581161.1:433018-444551 GCA_900490775.1 Pristionchus maxplancki
CCGACCTATCTATACTATGAAATTGTTTTGCAAATTTTTTTGTCGTGACTCACATTTCCATTCTTCCTCACGATGTACGCCAGTCCGCCAGCGTTGTTCTGCCCCGCGAAATGCATCCGTTCAAAGCGCGCCGGCGCCCAAGTCACCGGGTAGTCCGCCTGCAGTTTGGATAAGTACAAATTCAAGGAAGCCAGGCGTAATGGTGATGTTAGCAGATGCATTCGTTTTTCATTTTTGGTAGAATAGAGTGCCAATGAACCATCGCTGATTCGACCGAGTCATTTTCGAAACAATTCAACAACCATCAAACGGGTTTCACACCGTGCCCCTCCGGCACCTAAATAGCGTACTTGCGCGCACTCATCACTGATTTCACTCACCGCGCCCAGATTGACAGCGAACGTCGGATTCTCGAGCGACGTCGCGTCGAGCACTCGGAAAAAGTCGCCCTCGATGGTGCCGGGAGGCACGCGCGACCAAGGGAGACCGAGGAAGCGGAGGTCGGGTCGGTCTACAATGGTTTCATGCACTTACTATGAATATAATTAATCTAGAACGATCCGTGAATAATTGTTTTTAACAAATGAAGCGGGATTATTCCGGGCATTACCAGTACACCTTCATTCGCGATATGGAGAAACACTGGAACACAAACCTGGCATGAACAGCTCGAAGTGAAACGCTTCGAGAAGGGCGATCGAGTTCTTGATAACATCGACATAGCGGTAGATTACTGGACGCGTGGAAGGAGATGAAGTGGAGAGACGAGAGATATCGGCTGAAAAAAAAACTAAAAATTATTATTTTAATATTTAGTCTTATTTTATGACAGTAATAGATAAGGGAATAAATTACCAGACAATCCATCGATCTGGCTGCGATTGGAGCTCGCTCGACCCTTCTCAGTAGTGCCTGCAAAATATTTCATTCGTTAATACTTAAATTTAAATTTTTAATTTTGTTTAATTTATGACGTGATCGAGTAGCTTCTTTTGCAGCAAGGCCTTAAAAATTACGAAAAAATTGAATAAAAAACTCACTTTTCCAGAATGCCTCGACGTCGCACAGTCGCACCGTCTCGTGCAGCTCCACTTCTCTGCTGAAATTAATTAATTAGAGGAAATTAACAATAATTAATCAATTTAAACAGATAACTAAAATAATATCGAGTAGATCGCTCACTTTTGCTTGCCGTAGGCGTGGAGAGGCGACGTTGCTGCAAAGAAATAGCGTTCACTTATAGCCAGTTAGGGGGTTTTTTATAACAAACAATAATTTCTAGTTACCAACTAACCAGCGGGCGGTGCGAGCAGCAAGGCGTCCAGCCTGTACGCGACGGGGGCGGGGATGGTGGACGGCGGCTTGGGCGAGTGCTCAGGGGCGGGTAGCCGATCCTGGAAGAGCACCCGCCAAGGATGCTCGTCCGAGCCGGCAGTAGAGCTATACAAAGTAAATAAATACCGTCGAAATACATGCAGATAATCACATAAAAGACGACAAACTAGGAATAACGAAGATACCTAAGATTGGAGTGACTGGAAGCGAGGGGAACGACGTTAAGCCCGTTGTAGTAGTCCTCCGTCATCTGGAAGGATTGCTTATCTATTTGCATGAATGAAAGAAAGTAACGGATAAGCGAAACGAAGAGAAACGGGTATGCAAAAGCTGCATCACCGATCGATCAAATTGACGTACAGTACCCAATACAGTTCATTGTGTCAGTTGTGTTCTCGGTAGGACAGTTTTCACTTTTTTGTATTTTCTTTTTTTTGCATAAATGTTATTATTATTAATATTTTTCAAAAACTATTTCAGAACTAAAATATAAATTAATAAAGTATGGAGCTTCATTGAGCTAAGATATTTATCATCAACAAAATTAGAGAGACGGAAACAGTTCACGTGCTTTTCAACAAAATAATATTAGCCGTGGATGGCATACATACATCAAGCAGTGGAGCATGGGCCATGTATGTACTAAATTATGGAGGAATGGTCTGACTCTCTCATCTCGTAATGCTCTCAAGTCGGTCAGATAAGCGAGAGAGTACGGGAAAGTGAGAGAGACAGACGATTGCTCAAATTATGAGATGGACATATCAAGTCAACAGATGAACCAACAAATATGCGATGTCTAAAATACTACAGAGATCCGATGCAATAATCTTATTGTTAGTCTAGATTGTATCTCCCTCCAGTCGAGTGAAATCATCTCCATTGACTACCGTACTCCACGGTTTGTTCGTCGTGAGAAGTGGAGCCTTTCCCAAGATGATCAGGGCTTTCTGCTGTCGTGAGACGGCGACATTGCATCTGAGGATACGGTATGATTACGGTATCTGAGAACACCGTACCGCTCAGTGCTACAGAAGAAATCGGTTGCTCGCTGGGTACGAGTCGTCAGCAGAATGACGATGGGCTTCTCTTTGCCCTGCAAAATTAAACCACTTGGCGATTCCAAGCATTCATTTTTTCAATCACCTGAGCAGAATCCACCGTGAGCACGGTGTATTGTTTCGATGGAACCGGATCAAGTTTGTACTCCTTATCCAGAATCTCTTGCAGCCTGCAGATCGAGTAGTCTACCGTAACCCTCGATCTACCGTACCTCTTCTTCTGGTCCTTATAAAGACAAATGATCATAATGTCCTTCGTCCACCAGCTCGGGAACTTCTTCAGGAGTCTGAATATGTTTTTGATACCGTAACCCTACCGTAGCCAGAGCTATCGTCAACTGACCGAACGAGTACTTTGAGCTCTTTTTCGTTGTAGAGTGACATGGTCTGCTCATTTCTCGCTTCCCGCCCATCCACATCGATCAGTAGCAACTGAGGCAATCCGTAGTGCATCATGCCTATCTCGCCCAGTGGATAGTCTCCCTCGGCCTATAAGTACCGTAACCCAAACCTACCATAACCACTAGTGATGACAATTCGGCACGCGCCTCTCTCGATTAGAATGATCTCTCGCCGGTCAGAGAGACGAGAGAGTACGCGAAATGAGGAGAGACGAGTGCCGATTTGTCAACACTAGTAACCACCATCACCTTCTTCGAAACGAGTCTTCCTCCATAGGCGAGTCTATTATAGGGAGCAACGAGAGTGGGCGGGGCTCGATAGACCTCATTTAGCTCCACAACGGGAACTTTCCCTGTCTTCATTGCAACGGAAAGTGCCGGACGACCAGCCAATTCGTGGCCCAGAATCTTCTCATCATACATGAACGGAGGCAGCTGCTTATCGTCTCCAATGAGGATGATTCTTGCCTGAAGCAGTACTACCGTACCTGTTCCATGAGCTACCGTACCTCTGGGAATCGACGAATGATGCAGAATAGCGCGGATTCTGTGAGAAGCGAGGCCTCATCGATGATGACTCTTCGCACTTTCTTGAGATCGTTGAGCAATTTGCTCTCGGTATACATCTTCTGCAGTACCATTTCAACAGTGGAGAGGAGAATCTGAAACTTATCAAATAGTTGTTACTAGTGATGGCAAATCGGCAACGACTCTCCTCAATTTGCATACTATCTCGCCGGTTAGAGAAACGAGAGAGTACGCGAAAGGAGGAACGTCGGCGTGCCGATTTGCAATCACTAGTTGTTACTGCAATCGTTCCCTGTTTTAGCAAGCAAAGCGAAAAAATAAATAATAATAATAAAAAAATTTAAACCTTCGGGTAAACGTTCTTCTCGTACTCCCTTCTGTAGTATGTGATGCACTCTTCAATCTTCTTCTCTTTCTTCTTTTCCTTCTCCTTTTTCTTAGTAGTCGTCTTGCCATTTTGCTTGTCGTTCCTTTCTTCTCTCAGCTTTCTCAACCGATTCTTCTCCTGGGCTTCTGGCGGCAGATCAATCTGCAATGGTTGAACGCAAATGTGAATTGGCAAATGGAAACAAGCGATCACCTCTTCCTTCTTCCACTTTTCCAGCTCTTCTTCCTTCATTAGATCAAAGAAATCGTAGGGAGCAGGGTATCGAGGGTTCAACTTCTTTGTAGACTTCATGTTGTATACCTGACAGTTTTTTTCTTTAATAATAAAGATCATTCTTGAACGTGATTCGCACCGATATTGCCTCTCCTTCTTTCACTTGCTCTTCAGATGGGATTGAAATCTAGTGAGATAGCTAAAAGTGGCAGACTACCAACCATTCCTCCACCGTACTCCATCTTCTTCAGAGCAGCTCCCATGTTGTCGACAGCCACGTTTTGCACCTGAAATCATCATGGTTTGTTTGGTTACCTCCGAAACATCTAAGGACCAATCCCTTTGATCTCACCGACAGCAACAACTGCACGCTATGATAATGGGGGTACTCCTCCCTGTTCATCCTTCTGGGTCCGTACGTGCGCGTCCGTCGCTCCTCCCTCATGGTCCTTGCGACCTCTGCAGCCATTGCTGCTGCGACCTTCAAACGTTGATATTTGATCTCTGATTTCATTTCATAGTAATGTTACAGGTGGAATGTTTCGAAATAACTACCTTGTTGAACTGTACCCAGAGGCGTAAACGATGTATCCCAGTAACGTGAAACGCGTTGATTCTGGTTGCGACATCACCTTTGTCTTAATCTTTACTGAAACCTACCGTAGTCTTTCCCGATCCGGGAGGCGAGCGGATGCAGAAGACGCGCGGTCCATCCGCGTCCGCGTACAGGCGGATGGCGCGAGATTGCGCTTCGTTGAGGCGGAGGACAGATCCATCTCGGAATGAGGTTGTCTGGAGCTCCAGATTGGCGTCTGGGACAGAGTTGTCGGCGCCTCTCCTGAAGAAATTGTCTGTGAATCTGTGTTTGCAC
Source organism: Pristionchus maxplancki (assembly GCA_900490775.1). Taxonomy (NCBI): domain Eukaryota; kingdom Metazoa; phylum Nematoda; class Chromadorea; order Rhabditida; family Neodiplogasteridae; genus Pristionchus; species Pristionchus maxplancki. The sequence goes on from LS581161.1 coordinate 437,816, forward strand.
TGAGCAGTGTGACGCTGCGATATTCCTTTTATTGGGCCGGTTACCGCAAGCCTAGTTGACTTAGAAAGAATGCTTGTGTCGTCAAGCCGAAAAAACTGTAATAATCATCCATAAATACGCTCTGGCTGTATTCTTCAATCCATTTCACAGAACATGCATGTGATGTTCCAGTTCGGCTCACTGACCGCCCATAGATGCAGTCCATCAGCCTTCTTCCCTCGGAGATGTGCCCGATGCCCTTGTCGTTGATAGTGTTGAGGATGACGGACTCGTCGATCTTCGTCTCCCCGACGTCCTTCGTGTCCGCGTGCCGGGAGGCGGAGACTCTGAATGAAAGTCCATCAATCTCGATAAAATCATTATTTGAGTTATTAGGACAGATCATCGACTGCAGTAGCTACAAAACAATGCTATTTGAATACCGCCCCTGGAACATATCGAAACCCGTGAATGCTAAATTTGCTTCTTATGACACGATTATTTTTCTCTCACCTGAACCGTGATCCCAGCCGGAACAGCTTGTCAATCAAGTCCAGGTCTCCCGTCTCTCCATATCTGGTGAATCCGCCCAGTCGATCCTCGATCCGCTCAGCTTCTGAAGCGTCTAGCGCACGGACGCGCGTTACTACGCGCGTGAGGCGCTGCGCGTAGGTGCGGACCTGATTGGGTGAGTTCATTTGACGTTATTGAGATGAGAAGGATAAAAAGATTGACCTCGAGCACCAGTTTCAGGTATTCGGAGAGTCCATCGAACTTCGATTTCTCCTCTTTTTTGACGTTCTTGGCTTCGTCGTCGGAAACGGAGGAGCTCGAATCTGGGAAGGTACGCTAATCCACGACAAGAGTGGCGCTAACGCTCTCCACTGGGAATAATAGGCCAACGAAATCAGAGATTTTGAAAGAATATTGCAGCTTCGCTCGGTGACAATTTCAATGAGAGCTGTACCATCCGAGTTCGAGTCGTGTTGTGGAGGCTGTGGTGGTGGAAGTGGCGGTTCTACCTGCAATGGATGGCAGTGAAACCCATCCCCCAACCGATTCGACAACGTCGACAAACCTCCGTTTCCATGCCCACCCATCATGCTATTCCCTGTAATACCGTCACCATAACGGAATAAATATTGAATTGAATGCCCTTCTATTATCCGGTGCTGGAGCATCTAGGTACTGTGTCATACCGGATAGAGATGCGAGCTGAGCATGTTCCGCATTGTAACGTGCACGAGCGAGTGCTCTCTGCAATGATTATTCGATGCGATTTATATTTTTCTTCGTTCAGATCTTGTGCTCGACTAAGTTTCGCAATTTACGCGAAGTAACTGTTCGAAACTGAATGAGCTTCATGATTCGATCAAATGTCGCGGATATCCACTATCAACATTCTTGTGTGTTTCTATCTCAATAACCCAAAAAGTCTCTCGTGGAATATAAACATGCCGACTCCAGATTCAATCTTTTCGAGCGAGATTTCGAGCGGTTTAGAGCGATTCATTCTGTCAACCCTACTGTAGAAAACGCTGCACCTTCTGCAGTCCTCATCCGGAAAGAGATGATCACGAATGAGGAAATCCCAGTTAGAGATATCGCTAACGGCCAGCTCGCCTCCGCGAATCTGAAATGGTGAATACGATTTCGCGGGGCTGTGATGATTGTCGATGGCTGCCCAAGAAATGACTCTCTTCATTCTGCACACTATCTTGCTTCTGAGATGAGAGTACGCGAAATGAAGAGACGATTTCTTGCGAAGCCTACTCTTCAGACTTTTTCGAAAGACATCTCACTAACCGGAGCCTTCTTCTTCACAACATACGCCATGCCGCTCTTCTCATTGAGTATTTCCTCTTCCTTCTCAAATCGCATCTTATCGGTGCCCTTCGCCTCCCAGAGCACTGAAAGGAGCAATCGGACTCTCTCATTTCGCCCTGCTCACTAGTCGATCAGAGAAGCGAGTGACTCTGATTTATGCTAACCACTAGGCAGGGCGCATAGTGGTTGGCAGAAACTCGCACTATCCCTAAAAGTCAGAAATCGGAATATAAAAATATACCCGGATAGACAGTCTCGCCCAGCTTGATAGAGAACGACGGCTCTAGCAGTAGATCAGCATCTGTGACATGGAACCACTCCCTTTCGACTGTTCCCGAGGGAAGAGAGGTGAATGGAATAGCGATGAAGCGGAGATCGGGACGGTCTGGAATTGGTAAAGGTAAAGGTAGCACCGTTATTCTAGGCACTTGCGTCCTGCGGTGCGCCACTGCTAGGCCAGTGAACAATTAAGGCCAATTCAGTCCGGAGGGCCTAATCTCCTCTTCGGACCTACTTTACCGCGTGATCTAGTCACTACCAATTCCCCCTTCGGGCGCCTTGGTGGGGCGGAGGCGGTGTGGTTTCTAAACCCTCGATAAATATGAATGTCCCGAGGATAATACAGTAGCCACTGGAAGCAAGAAACCCATAACGAGACTTGGGAGAGGTTAGAAGGAGAGGCAGCGGTCTGCAACAGGGATGTCAAGGAGAAGAAGGTATCTCTTCATTACGCGCACTCTCTCATAGCTCAGAGCAACGACAGAGCACATGGAACGAAGTGGCGTATTCTCTATTTGACAACCCAATAGGTGAATTCGTGAACACGACAAAATAGTGTGAAATAGTAAAAAAAAGTATCTTGTAAGCATTACTTGACCAGATTATTTCATCTGTTAGAAGTAAGAGTGAAAAATACCTGGCATGAACAGCTCGAAGTGGATCGCCTCGAAGACTGCAAATGAGTTTCTGATGACGTCAATGTAGCGATAGATCACCGGACGAGTAGAGGCAGTAGTCAGGCGGGAGAGACTGGCTGAAGTTACTCAAGCATCATCACCATGGGCTGATTTGTTTCTCGGATTCTAATCATGAATTAATTACCCGAGAGAGCAGTCAGCTTATCGCCGTCCACTGCAGCTACCGCCTTCGCAGCAGTTTCTGAAATTCGGAGTGTAATTAGAAGATTCCGAATGATTTTCAGACAAAAATAAGGGTTTTTTTAAACAAAGTAATCGATTCTTCATTGCAACAACCGTTCCAATATCCCTATTCACAATCAACGTACTGTTCCTGAATGCCTGGACGTCGGAAAGACGAACGATCTCTTGAGGCATAGCTTCTCTGCTGAAAATAAATGCAGTGTCTTGATTAGAGCCTGGATCTAATCCCTATCAGAAGTAAATGAAGACTAGCTCACCTTCTGGTGTAGACTGAAGTGGAGACACCTGAATGATGAAAATCGACTCTTATCATTAATAGGATTGCCAAAATAAAGAATTCGCTTCCTCATTTCACGTGCTCTCTCGGATCGATGAAAGAGCACGTGGGATGAAGGGCGGATTCATCATTTTGGCAACTACTCACGAACCAGAGTTTTCAATGTGTGAAATGATTGTCTGATAGTCTTGATAATTAGAGATAACGAGTGCATAGAACTTTGTCTGACCTGGAGGTCCGAGCAAGTCGTTCTCCTTGGTGTAGTTGACTGGTGCAGCCGTGGTGGCGGGCAGTCGAGTGGAATAGGAAGGGGAGGGGGACGCACGCTCCTGGAATCAACGTGTTCTTAGCATTCTTGCCACTCCTGACTGCTATTCGTATTTTCCTCACTTTTTTGGAAATTACAAGTAGAATCAGATGAGTTTCTGGCATGGTATGAAGGAAATGAGGTAGGGTTTGTTTGTGTTTGCTTGAGATGCTGATTATTATGAATCTGGAAGCCTCATCGAATAAGTGATTCAACCTGGAACAGATGCTTCCATGGGTGTGGTAGCAGCGAGACTGAGATGGAACTGAAAGTGGAACATCAATAATCGTGTTCAATTGGATCGACAACCTGTGAATACCTGAGAATAGGCCGTTCATTCACTAGAGGGATGATGTGCAACCCGTTCGAGAAGTCGCCAGCCATCTGAATCATAATTTGTCTGACAATGTCTGAATTCGTTAGTCACAGATAAGAATACCCAGCTGATAAGCAGATCAAAGTGATCAGAAGAGTTTGAAATGGAGAAATGAGGAATGTATTGCGAGAATCCGAGAAGGGTAGGACCGACTCATCGGCAAGAAGGATGCAATAATGTGACAGCGCCATGGATACTAGAGCAAGCAGACTAATTTGAGGGCAACGTGAAAGCCCTTGGATCCTCTCCATCATGTACGAGTGCCTTATTGTCGAAAATTTTTAAAAATCATTTTCCGCGTGAGGATAGCCGTTTGTTTTGGCAGGGTGGCGTTATTTCGCATTTCTTGAATTTTTTACATTTTTCACCGACTTTGAACCCTTGTTCAAGCTTTATCTCAGTTGACGAAGTATTTTGTCTTTGAATGAGTCACAGAGATAACATCCCGCTGTAGATACGAGAGACTGAGTCACTGATCGGAAACACCGATTCTCTGTTGTCGACAGAATACGTTGTAACTGACGGAGAGAGCAAAAATTGAGAAAAAATAGTTAACAAAAAGTTTTTTAAAAATTAATCGAATAAAAAATAAAAAGTCAATAAAATTATAGAACGGCTCTCAAGCGGAAGTGATTACGAAACACAAATAATTACTGTAGCCACTTTGAATTGATCAATCAATATTGAAAGCGGTTTTGTTTTGGGTAATTTTCCGCAGTTTCTCGCCTCTTTTCCTGATAATTTTTGTTTACCCTTGTTATGCACTCTTATTGTACGCTAAAGTGAATGGTTTTTGTTGTTAAAGTAGCGAGAAAGCTGAATTTCCAATCAAAATAGAAAAAAAGTGTGAACGCGCCAAGCGATGTGTAATGCACTTTGTTTGTGCATGGTTTTTTCCCGTTACTTTTGACCGTGATTAGCGTCCATATAACACAGAAGCTGCTTATCACACCTGCGCGCAGCAAACGACAACACAAAACTGAAAATCAGCGCGAGTGAAATATTCAAAAACGACAGAGAGCAAACAATTTCGCAAGGGGAATTCCCCCCTCGCTGACAAATGTCGGCCAACGGCATTTTGCAGTTCTCTCTCGCACGGACAGAGGAAAAAGTGGCCTGTTCACACTCTCGCCCATTCTCTTCCCTCGCTTATCGCGCCAATGTTGCTCGTTTTCAAATCCCTCTCTCCGCAATGCGATTGATTCATGCCGCGCTATCGTTATTTCGCTTGTTTACATCACATTTTGTTCATTTACCCGACCTTGACTTTTCCCGTTGCTTCATTTCCATTTTCCGTTTCCTGTCAGTAATTTTAGTAATGCCGATACACTAAACCGCGACCGCTTTGTTTCTGTTGCCATTTGTGTGTCTGGTCACTGCTCTCTTTGTTTCTTTGTGGCACCCGTCTGTCTCTCCTTCTCGCGTCTCTCGTTGGTTCTCTGCCGTGTTTACACCCCAAAGTGCACTCAACCCCAGCAGCCCAACAATTCCTCGCAAATGCACCCAATATCTGGGAAAATATACGATGCAGGGCGTAAATTAATTTTAAATAATTAACCTATTTATAGATGGCAGATGACTTCTTCAACGGGCTGAGCATTGTTCCCCTCCCGCCGGGTAATGGCTGGCTGAGAAGGTCAGAAGGCGGTATATTTTTTTTATTATCAAAATGCTTATCGCCACTTGAGATGAAATGGAATGACTGGTCTAACAAAGTTAACACACAGGAATAATATATATATATATATATATATATATATATATATATATATATATATATATATATATATATATATATATATATATATATATATATATATATTAATATATATATATATATATATATTAATATATATATATATTAATATATATATTATATATATGTGTGTGTGCACAACGATGTCAGATGACGATTACAATTAGAGCACTGCAGTTGTATTTGGGTACTTCTAGAAACATAGATCCTATAGTACTAAAATATTCCATTCGCAGTGCCGCGGCCAGTCCGGCCGAGCACCCGTTCCGTCCGCTTCTCCGCGTGCGCGCGGCGCCTTCCGCAGCCGCCACCAAGGCGCCGGAGAGCGTGAAGCCGCCCCTGTGCTACAAGGAGCACTCGCTGCTGAGGGCACCCGCCGAGGGACAGAGCAGTGAGTGTTATTATAAGATTTCCTATCGTTCAATTTCATCGAGTATTTTTTTTCTTTCAGGAATGTCCGTCGTCACTCGTCATACTCACGGAGCCACTTCCAAGGACTACACTGGAGGGTGAATGGGTTAATTAGTTATTTATTAGTCGGACTAAACTCAATGATCAATCGTCGTTTTAACGTAATGCCATTGATAGCCATTCTGCATGTTTACCATGCCAAGCTTTCGTCTGGTCTGACTCGCGTTCCATCATCTCGCTATCCTCGGAGTACTTCGCCTAGCATTGATTTTACGATCTCTGCTGAATCTAAAACAATTATTTGAACACCTCTAATTGGATTCCGGCAAAACGAGTGCGATATTTTTAATTTGTGAATTTTAATGATTGCAGCGAAGTCGAAGTGCACGAGACGGTGCGACTGCAGGATGTCGAGGCATTCAGGATCAGTGAGTAGCGAATTATGAGTGACTATCTGAGTCAAGTGAAAATGTCTTGGCACTAGGCAGAAAATCGAATTTCTCCCAAATGTGTGGGTGAGTAGTACTCATCGAGTATAGCTCAGCGCCAACTTATTTATTGATTTGAATCGCTCTCCGCCGAATGGCGCGAGTTTTAAAAACCTACCGTAACCCAATCGACTTAGCTATTTCGCAATCATTTG